>JARQOC010000005.1:533564679-533719120 GCA_033576535.1 Allobates femoralis
AATGTTTTTAATGCATCAATAAATTGAACTTTTAATAGTGTTGGATTGTGTCTCTTTTTTGAACTGGATTTATTGTGAGCTTTGGTCCGGAGCACTTGAACAGGTGAGCTGGTATTGTTATCTTCTGTTTTTACATCCTCTGCAAAGTTATATTATTAAGTATGATCACCCCTGCAAGGTAAATATATTCCCCTCTTTAACAAGATAATATCTTCAAAAAGCACAAATATTCTCTGAATGGCTGACATCAACCTATGCTGTCACCCTAATGCAGCACTCCAGCAATTTATTTTTGCCAAAATGTGGCATAGGTTAATATTAAAGGGAATCTGTCAGGACAAAATCCATATGTAAGGCGGCCGTCACACGCACAGATATCTCTTGCGATATTGTAAGCGATCACGTGCACGCGCGATCGCTTACAATATCGCTCACATCGCTGGTGAGATGTCACACAGACAGACTCACCAGCGATGTGGAGCAGCGAGATCGCTGGTAACTATGGTACACATCGGGTTACTAGGCGCCGCGCGGCGCTTAGTAACCCGACGTGTACCATAGTTACCATCTCCCAGCATAGGCTCTGCCGCTGGGAGATCGTTCATCGTGGTGTTATACACCACGATGAGACAGATCGTGACATCGTTCATCGCTAGATCTGAGCTCCGGAGCTCAGATCAGCGATGTCACGATCAAGCGATTTCACATCGTAAATCGCTTGATTACATGCAACGATTTCTTGCCCGATATCGCTTAAGCGATCAAAAAGGAGATCGCTTAAACGATATCGGGCAAGAAATCGTTGCGTGTGACGGCCGCCTAACAGATATCATTTTCTAATTTCTCTAGTGAAACTCTTTCTATTCATGTTCTATTCCATTCTATTCATATTTATTTTATTTATACTCACCTTATCCTCTGTAAACTGCAAAAAAAGAGATTCATTCCATCTGTCAATCATAGTGAGTGATCACTTACTTCTCTGCTGCACACTCCCCAGGGAATGATTATCCATGTAGTGACACCACTGCACTGCACACAAGGAAAGTTCAGTGTAAGTCAATCACATGGGGGGCTCTGCATCGTCCTGTGTGCTGGGCACTCACTACAGAGGAGAGAGGATGGGGAAGATGTGCGCTCTTAGCTGCAGCTCTGACATCTTAATTTCCCTCCAGCATGAAGCAGTGTCATTGTGTGTATCTAAGGCATATCTGTAATGTTTGCTGTCTGAATATAAAACAAATATTGCAGCACACAGTGGTATAAGAAAAGTATCACTGAAATCTGTGTATTAACCATAGAGCATGCTGTTTTCAGATTACAAAGTAAAAACCTGCTGGCAGATTCCTCTTAAAGAAGAATTTAGACGAGGCTCTTGTATATGTCTTTTGTATGTTTTTTTAATTTACCTTTTCTGGTTTGATTGCCAATAATGCACATTACATTTTTCCCAAAGACGCCAATAGCTATGCAGAAGGGGGTAGAGTCTCATCACACTACATTTGTTCTGCTCTGATTGTTTGCCAAAGGCAACAATAATTTGTGAAAAAAGGAAAAGGGGACCAAACCACATTGCCATGGAAATAAAATCAATCCAAATAATAAGAATACATGATTTTTATTTGGCGACTTGTAATAGTTGTGGCTTCTCACAACTATCCCAGGTGGGGTGTTGTCCCTTTGTTGCTCCTACCAGCCCCTGATAAGACCCTATGTACACTTCTAATGTCTTGCAGTGTCTCACAAAGCTAGAGGCAACAAGAAATGGGCATGTAAGATAAGATAAGATAAGATAAGATAAACTTTATTGATCCAGGAGGAAATTACAGTATTACAGCAGCAGAACAAAGATCAAGAACATTTCACACTTTACAAAATAAGTGTATATGGACAGCAGAGTCTATATGGACAGGTAGACTGGTACATGTACCTCACCTATTCCCCCCATACACATAGAACTTCACTTAGTCTTGGGACGCTTTACACTTATACATTTGTTAAACATCCCCACAGCTGTCGGAACAAACGATTTTCTGTATCTTTCCTTTTTACACATTAGTTGGATTAGACGCTTGCTGAATGTGCTCTTCTGCTTCGCAAACAGTTCAGAGAGCAGGTGTGTATTGTTGCTCATTATAGCCTTGCATTTCTTATTAATTCTATCCTCTAATACCTCCTCGAAAGTCCTAAGTTGTAGACCCACCGCCGCATTAGCCTTCTTGATAAGTTTATTCAGCTTATTAGCGTCAGCTGTGCGCACACTACTACCCCAGCATATTATTGCAGCAAAGATGGCACTCGCCACAATAGATTGGTAGAACATTTCAAGCATTTTGCTACACACATTAAACGACCTTAATTTCCTTAGGAAGTAAAGTCTACTCATCCCTTTCTTGCAAACCTTCTCCATAAGGCACCTCCAATCAAGCTTGCTGTCCAGGTGAACCCCCAAATATTTGAAATTCTCCACCATCTCCACATCCTGACCATCAATAGTGATAGGTAAGCAATCCTTCATGCACCTTCCATAACTCAAAACCAACTCCCTGGTTTTCTTTCCGTTGAGTTCTAAATGGTTACTGTGACTGTTGTCGCCTGACACACACTGCAAAGTTACTGTGTCCTACTTGATGCAACATCAGACCGACTCCCTGCCTCCAGCTTGCAATAGTTTTCTCCCTGTCAAGCAGGAGGCAGAGATCTCAGCTGAATACTGGGGGCGCTGGAGATTCTGCACACATAGATAGTATACTATTATATCAGTGGTGGACATACCACATGTTCAGCCTGTGCATTGAACTGGGGTCCCCAGGGAGAGGGGCCTCCGAAGGAGCACAATCAGCTGCTGAGGCTTCCAGGTCCATAAAAGAGCCGGCAGCAGTGAACTAAGAGGGGAGAAGGGGCCTGAGTGATCTGCAGACAGAGGGGGGTGGCTGCTCTGCTGCACTGTGGATGGGCCCCTTCCTCTCCTCTTATCAATGCTGCTGGGTCTGTGATGCAGGGCTGTGGAAACTCGGCTCTGCAGTCGCACAGTATGTGGGTCCACACTTTAGGACTTTCCCCATCTGCAGACTCACGGGGGGAGGGGAGCTCTGTGCGCCAGGATACTTACAAGCCTCCACAGTATTCAGTATTGCTCACATGTGGATGTGCACAAGGTGGGTGAGAGGGGGAGGAAGAGGGCGATAATTGTGCCTCAATGTAAATCTACCCATAGCCACTATAGAGGGCCCCTAGTAGTCACAGATACTGCACCCAGTGACTCTGGGGTCTCATCCCTTGTCAGCCAAGCACAGTCTCTGCTTTATGACCACATCTATGGTGGCTGACAGGGAATGAACAAGTTTCTTGCTTTCATTTCCCTCACACAGCAGAGCTCTGGACAAACAGGGGGCCACTCACTATCACTGTCAGGGACACTATCTGCTCAGATTGTTGGACGGTGTCCTAAGCCCTTAGTGATGTCAGGGGCCCCCCCAGTGCACTGTCTTTGACTCACCGTAGCCGGGGTGTGCACGTCTCGGGCTGTCGTTGCTGCCTGTCATGGTACCGCGCCCGAGGATGTGCGGGCCCGGTGGTCCAGATCAATAAAGTTGGCCGAACAGATAAGGGGTTAAATCTTGTCGTGACACCACCTGCGGGAGTTCCGGTGATTTCACCGGCGCTGCTTGGGCCTTCGAGGGATGGAATGCAGCAAGATGGGACGCTTCCCACAGGACGAGCGGGAGTCCCCGGAGCCAGGAGCTGCACAAGATGTTGTGAGGCAGCTCAGTTCCTTTCTGTATGCGGAGTGAAACAGTTCTTAAGAAACACGGACACCATTAGTCTCTGCAACGGGTATTTTACTCTAACCAGCAGGTGATACATGGTACACAGGTAACGGGTAACGGACTGGGTGGACTTGGCAATGACCGGTGTTTCTCAGAGCTCCGCGGTGTTCCTCCTTTCTAAGCTTGTTCTAGGTGAGTTGCCGATGTTGCCTTTGTGTGCCAAGGTCCGGTACAAGGGGGTTACTTAAATTTCCCTGCCGGTGTGTACGTTCCGGTGTGAGGGGTAACCTGGGTCCTTTTGGTGGGTACTCCGCTGGCAAGACGGCTCTGTTTGCGGCGGCGGTGGGGTACTCCGGTAGAGCGGTCCCTCCACTCCTGGTTTGCATAGCAGTGATAAACGACTTGCTAGCTTCGGAACCAGTGATCTGGTTGTAGATGGGCGCGGGTATATTTTGACCCGTAGATGTTCGCCCAGGGTCCAGTTGGTAAGGCACCGGGTAATGGTGCCAACCGGATGTGGCCTAGGGGCTGCACGGGACTGTGCAGAACCCCCTCTCCTATGTTATTCCCGGCCATTTCTTCTTCCTTCTTCTCCTACATTCTCCTCTAACACACTACTCCTACACTCCGCCCACCAGGACCTTATTGGCCCTCTATTCTGATGTGCATGTAGGGTATGGAGCTCTGAGTTTTAACCATGTCATCGCTTAGTCAGAGAATATTGCATCTGCAGTCTGGGATGCAATACCCTCCTGTGACGCACTCATTGCGGGGCGCCACATCTTCTCCCTGGCAAAATTATAAATCTAGGCTTGAAAAAACTCACTGGATGTTTAATGGAAGTCAGCAGTAGTAAAGTAAGAGTTAATTAAGAAGCTTACTCTAGCTGTGCTAAGTGGAATCTCAAGCAAACTCTTGGTAACTGAGAGCTAAGCTGATGGGCGAACCCGAACTGAAAATTTGGGGTATGTACCAAACACCAAGTGTTCATTTACAGATCCTAAACGTGGGTTTCCCTGGGAAATCAGTGTTACAGTTTGGGACCTGGGGCTGTAAAACAAAGCACATGAGTAATAAAAATTAGCATTCTATTTACCAGGTCCTGCATCCCACGCCCTGCCTTCCCACTGTCTCAGCCGCATCTACTTCCGGGCTGCTCATTATCTTCCCTTCACTTATTCAGTTCACTGGCTTCAACAGCCAATCACAGACTGCCACCCAAAATAGGCAACTGTGATTGGCTGTTCAAGTAAACTGCAATCAGCCCATATATTCTAGTATGGTAAAATGTATGGGCTGGATTCAGCTTACTCCACACATAGCCAGGTCACCTATATAACTGTTTAATACAAGTTTTGGGGTTGACAGGCTTTCTTGTTTTATGTTATTCCAAATAAGAAACTGGAGAAGTAGAAAAATGTCGCAGTATTTTTGATTCTGAGCGCAGATAAAGTGGACAGCTACAGGCTGCCATCCCAATCTGCCTGGCATTATCTTGGCTGGCAATCAAAATACATGGAAGCCCATTATTTGTTTTAGTTATTTAAATAAATAGATTAAAAAAATATGTGGGTTCCCACCATATTTTGATTGCTATCCAGGTAAAACCAGGCAGCTGGGGCTGGGATTCTCAGCATTGTAAGGCCCAAGCATTCTGAGCCCCGCACGCTGAAAACCGCAGCCCACAGCTGCCCCTGAAAATGGTGCATTCATTGTAGCGTCACTTCCAAGCGCTTTACCCAGCCCTTCCAGCAGCCCTGGTCGGGGTGAAATGCTGGGTTATAATGAGGTTAATACCAGCCTTGTATTGTCCGCTGGTACTAAGCCCAAAATTCATGATGTCAGGGCAATATTAGACCCAGCCATCCTAAATTTCTAGTAAACATTAAAAAAAAACACAACATAGAGACAAATTTTTTTTTTATTAGAAATAAATAAAAAAACACATTTAGGGACTCTTATCTTTAATTACATAAGAAAAAACCTTCCTCTGACGTAATCCTCAGGCACAGCATGTTCAGTTCTGCTTCATCGCTCTGAATAGACAAGCATCTGTTCGGAGAGACAAGCAGGCTTGGACCTGAGCTGGGTGCCGTGATAGAGATCATTCAAGTTCATAGTTGAGCCATGAACTCGGGTAACCCTTGAGTCTGACGTCACCGCGAACTGAGTGGTTCTCAGCAGTGCAGTAAATATCCCCGGAAGTTAATGAGTGGCCCCGGAAGTGGATGCAGCGGATGGTAGGATGCGTGATGGTGGGACAGTGGGATCTAGTAAATGTAATGATAATAATTATTATTATATGCTTTCTTTTACAGCCCTGCCCCCGCCCGTCCCATGCCATAACGGTAAGGTTTTGAACGCAAGTTCGTGTCACATCCGGCCCTGAACTTGCACTTTACAAAAAGGTCTGGGCGAGTCCGCCGATCCTGAACATCAGCGGGTTCTCCCATCAATATCTCTCAATACTCAACTGGCTTGTGTCTGACCTACGCTTAATGGGTGATGGTGTCATAGATGACAGACGGGTTACTTTAGGGGTGGTGCAGATGGAGATTGCCATAGAAGAATGGAGCAAAGTCCGGCACTGGAGCCAAGACAGGTGAGTAACAACTTTCATCTTCACGTACAAGAGGTGGCTGCCACTAGAAAAAACAATATATTTCATTTCATAAGCAGATCCTTCATAAATTTAAGCCGCTTAATAAGAAATCACTTTATATAAGGACAGGCTGTATTATGTGCTCTGGTAGTCAAGATCCTATTACCAGTAAAGGAAAAATGGCCAAAGGTTTCGCGAAATACAGTAATAACAGTAAGCAGCAGCCCTCTGGAGAGGAAAGCAATATGTTGGAATGTAAACAATATAGAATAAAACGAGGATCTGGGGAATTAAAGGACAAGCAAATAACAATTACTGTATTAGTAGTGGAAAATTGGCAAAAAATGCCTCAGCTAGAAAAATGTATTGCCTGTCCTTGTGGAATATTTCCTCTCTCATTCAGCAATAGTAAAAAATAGACCCTTTAGGCAACAGTATGTATAAAGAATAAGCATCAGCCTAGTGATTGATGATACAGAATACATCTGTAGGAAAAGCTACAAAAATAATAAAATAAAGGTATTGTAAAATGTGAAATATTCAGAAATCTGATGTTTACTGTAATTTATTTTATTAGATAATTGAAGCGTTTAGTTTGTTCCCTAAAAGTCATGAATTTCCTCTGGAAAAGAATCTGGCAGGCAGCAGACATTAGTCTAGACACCCGTCATGCCGCAGAAAAGGTTGATCTATGGCGGGCCTCCTCGTAATGACTTGTAATTGTATAATATAATATATAATTGTATCGGGAATAAATACCTTTTATGTATGTTGACTTGAGATGAATTTCATTTACATCACACAGGACGCAGCCAGTGACAGCGACATAGATCTTAGTCGGAATTAATATCTCATAATAGTCACTGAAATAATGTGATTTATATTGTATTCTGGTCATGGTGGTTACTTTCTGTGAATTACTGGCAGAGTATTATAAGTTCCTTGGTCAGAGCAATAAAACAATAGGACAAGGAGAAATAAAGGAAAACTTTGTGCATCAGATGTTTTTCTGCACAACTTTTTTATGGGTAAAGAAAGCACAGGAGTAGAAGCAATACCTATACTATGGAGGCTTAAAGGGAACCAACCACCAGGATTTAGTGCTGTGCAGCAAGTGATTGATGTGTGCAGCATGACATCACTAACTGGGTTTTCCTTATTACTCCCCAACAGCCCCCTGGGGGTACCAACAGTCCCCAGGGGGTACCCAGCAGCCCCCTGGGGGTACCAACAGCCCCCTGGGGGTACCCAGCAGCCCCCTGGGGGTACCAACAGCCCCCTGGGGGTACCAACAGCCCCCTGGGGGTACCAACAGCCCCCAGGGGGTACCCAGCAGCCCCAAAATGCTGGCACTCGCCCCCCTTGTAAGGCCCCCCCCCGCTGATTATATCTTACCATCCCGGTCTTCTGATCGGCGCCGCTCCTCGGTGCTGCTTCTTCATACTCCCATCCTCGCTGAATCCGGGATCTCCGGTCGTCGCGCTATGACGTCATATGCCTGCGACGGCCGGAGATCCCGGATGCAGCAGGACGGACGGATGAAGAAGCAGCACCGAGGAGCGGCGCCGATCAGAAGACCGGGATGGTAATGTATAAGCAGCGGGGGGTGGGGGGCCCTTACAAGGGGGGACAGTGCCAGCTTTTGGGGGGCATATATGCACTGCTTCCCCCTGCCGCTGATTGACAGGGGGAAGCAGTGCATATATAATGAGCGGCCCCACGTGACAGGGCCGCTCATACAGCAGCCTCCCCCCGCCTCCTCCAGCCTCCACAGCCCCCACCAACCGTAGTGACTCGTGTATAAGCCGAGGGGCTGAAAAACTCGGCTTATACACGAGTATATACGGTACTCCTGCCCACAGAGACTGTCAGCCTGCAGCTCCACCTGACGGGCCACCTCCCTGTGTGAGTTCTCTATTCCTCCATTACAGCCCCAGGGATCCCACTCCACCTACGGGGAGCGTTACCAACTAGCTGCCTCAACATCATCCCCGGAGGTCTGCAGCAGCGCCGGTATCATTACCAGATACCGTGGGTTGCATCACAAACTCTTTTATTTTAATTTTTTTTATCTTTTTCAGCGATCACCAGGGCCACGGGCCTGGGCACAGGCCGCCCGTGACATCCCTGTGAACTACAATGCCTGGGAATGAGTCCCCAAGGCCCTGAGGTGAGTCATGCCCATCCTCAGAGGTCCTCAGTCTGATGACTTTTGAGCATGAGCACTGTGCATTATTAAGCCGGCAGATAGACCTCACAAGTAATAACAATGCGCAGGTCTGGAAATGACACTGCCAAGGCGTCCTTTGTGCAAGATTTCAATTAAGGTGCCGGGAACATTCTCGGAATTCTATTAACACACCCACTGAGGCGTAATAAACATGCAGGGAGGGGGACATGTAGCCCTGGAGAACTCCCAGAGTGACTACATACAGTAGTCAAGAGGACTACTAATTACCATATGGAAATGTTAGTGACAAACTCATGTTTTACAACCAATATAGGACAGTTTTAGCTCAGACAGGGATGATTAGGGATGTACTAGGAAGTTGCAGGGACAGGTAATGATAGGTTTGGGGGCAAAAAACACCTGACAGGTTCGCTTTAAGGATAGAAAACCATAAAAAAAATTATGGTTCTCAGAAAATGGCAAGAGAAAAAAGTTTTATTTTTTGTACAAATTCACCAAAAAATTATACCATTGAAATGAAAAAAAAACTATACCTGGAAAATAATGCCATCAAGTTACCTTTACAATACAATGAACACCATAATAGCACAACACAAAAACAAGGTCAACAGGGGCTGGCTGGAAAAGTTTAGCCTGGTGGAGCAAGAACACAGCAATGGCCCACAAGTTGCAAGGACTCATTTTACTAACTTGAATACGAGCCCACATCTTGACCGGCAGATGATGGCTGTGTTATTCAGCCATCATCTGCCTATAATAGCTGTCGGAGCTGTAGGGGAGTATAGCTCTGACTGTTGTTGTTAAACTCTGCAGTCAATTTCTGATATTTGCACTTACAGTGTTCCGGCAGGTGATAGCGTCATTCTATGTTCCCAACATCATGCCCATGACATGACGGCAAAGGGTCTGCTGAAGAATCCCCATGGCTATCATTATGGTTCTCCTTTGAAAACCAGGCCATTGCTGACCGTGATTTCTGCTATATACAGCAACATTGTGTTATTGCTGTATATCACACAAGGGATCTGAAAATCACAAGTTCAAGTGAAGTCACCTAAGGGGACTAACAAATACAGAGAAAATTAAAAGAAAAAAATGTTTAAAAAAATATGACAACATTTTTATAACATACATACATGTATGTATGTACATGTGGGGTTGGCTGTGGGGACATTACAAGAGGAGCTGGCTGTGTGGATATCAAAATATATGGGAAACTGTTGGGATCATTATACTGGGAGCTGTGGGGGACATTATACATGGTCTGTGGGAAATCATAATATATAGGGGGCTGTGGGGGACATTATACTGGGAGCAGTGGAGACATAATACTGTAAAGGGGGCTTTGGTAGACATTATAGTGTATATTGGGGGGCTGTTTTGGAAATGATATGGTATGGACAGCTGTGGTGACCGTCATATTATGTAGGGGACAATGTGAGGAAGGGGTATCGATGGAGAGGACAACATGGTGGGAAATATGAAGACCTAGTGTAAAAGAGGGGCCAGAATGGATATGGAGATGGGGCAGTGAGAAATGGAGACACAGCACTGAAAGAGGTTAGCATGGTGGGGACAGTGTGGTGATATAGACAGTGTAAGGGTATGTGCACACTGGTAGTTTTACTGCAGGTTTAGCAGCGGAAACCGCCGGCTTTTGGGTTAACATTAAAACCTATGGAAACCGACAGCTGCTGTGCACACACACGGCGGTTTCCACATGATCATCTGTTGCTAAACCGCTGGGTTCCCAGCGGGTTAGCAACGAATGAGCATGTTCTATAAACCGGCCGGTTATGCAGCGGCTGCAAGCAGAATCATGTACTGCTTCCAGCCGCCGCAACACCGCCGCCGCTAACCCGCTGTGCACCCGCCCGTAGCCCGCCGCACACCCGCGGCACATACCCGCCAGGATGCCGGTGGACGGCTCCAGAGCTTCCTGGCGGGTCCGCCCAGCCGCCGCCGACACAAACCCGCCCACCAGTGTGCACATAGCCTAAGGGAAAGCTTTGGAGAGGGGTCTGCCATGGTATAGGCCATGGTTCGTAAGGGTGGACAGTGTGGCGGGTGTAGCTGATTATAACAAACAGTGGGGTGGATATAGATCATTAAGTTGACAGTTATTCAAAGATTCAAATAAGCATTATTGGCAGGACTAAATACACATTAGTTTTGCCAAAGCAAGTGTACAAAAGGGAATAGGGATAGGGACTGTAGGGATGTTGGGTAAGGGCTGTAGGGAAGGTGGATGGGGGCAGAGTGGGGGCTATACAAGTCCAAGGCATAGGGAGGGTGGATGGGGCAGATAAGGGTGGGGGCTATAGAAGTCCAAGGGGGCAGATCCAGTGTATTTGCCATTTACTGTACCATAGGGGACTTATTTAGGTCATAATATAGACAGATATTATTATTCTGAGGGCATTTTAGTAACACTATTATTTTTACGGGCACTGAGTCATAATATGCTGCAGAAGGCCAGAGAGGTATATGTATATGTATATGCATATAAGACTGACTTGACATTACAAGAGATTTCTGAACTAAGCTTACTGATGGTGATTCTAGTGACATATACATGTACTGATTATGCTTTCTACAACTCTACACTCACATCAGCTATTTATGCAGTTGGCGCTTATGTTCATGGCAGAACACGACAAATCAACAGACAACCCTGGCACACAGACACCACTAAAAATCTTCAGTTAGCGTCTAAAGTTGCTGAGGTGCGCTGGAAGAAAACACACTCGCAAGAAGACTACACAGCATTCAAACAAGCACTTCTCAAATTCAAGTCAGCACTCACCACCACTAAGCAGAATTACTTCATTACCCTCATATCCTCTTTGACCCCCAACCCCAGGCAGTTATTCAACACATTTAGTGAAGTAATAGCGGCAGCACTCACCGATCTCCAGATGAATCCTTTATTAAAGCAACAGCATATTTACAGCAGGCACAGCAGATGCATTGTTAGGGGGTGCCATTGTTTATGCCATAAACCTGGTGAAGCGCCCGTGAGAGGCGTGAAACGGTCCGTCGTTACTCATCCTCCCCCCTGCACCCCCTAACAATGCATCTGCTGTGCCTGCTCTAAATATGCTGTTGCTTTAATAAAGGATTCCTCTGGAGATTGGTGAGTGCTGCCGCTATTACTTCACTAAGCAAAGAGTCTGTGTCTGGGTCACATGATCGGAAGTGTACCACACGTGATTGAAAGAGGTCGGCAGTGCAGTGCCAGCCAGTGGCCGTGAGAGGCTCCAGCACGGAGCGAAGATCTCCTGATAGGTTAAAGGATTGCAGCGGTGCCTGGCTTCTTAATCAAGTAAGTATTCAACACATTTAACTCCCTCCTCCGCCCCCCATTGCCCCCTCCTACTTCTCGTATGTCTGCAGATGACTTTGCAAAACACTTCACCAGTAAGATTGATCAGATCAGACAAGTCTTTGCTCACCAACCACCACAACCCCCATGTATACCAGACCACTCACCTCCCCCACTAACCCTCCTCCCCTCCATCACTGAAGGATAACTTGCACACCTCCTCCCCAGATCACACCTCACCACTTGTGCACTGGACCCCATCCCATCCCACTTCCTCACCACCACACTTATCGCAGCCCTAACTCACCTCTTCAACCTATCACTAACTTCTGGTACTTTTCCTTCTGCTTTCAAACATGCAACAATTACACCTATATTAAAGAATCCATCCCTCGACCCCACTTTTACATCCAGCTACCGGCCCATATCCCTGCTCCTGTTCACTTTCAAACTTCTCGAAAAGCATGCCCACACTGTCCTCTCATCCAACTCTCACTTTGACAACCTTCAATCCGACTTCCTCCTCCACCACTCCACTGAAACTGCCCTGACCAAAATTACTAACGACTTACTCACTGCCAAAGCTAACAGACATTTCTCCATCCTCCTCCCTCTAGACCTGTCCTCTGTATTTGACACAGTCGACCACTGTTTCCTATTACAGATCCTCTCTTCCATTGGTATCACTGACCTTGCCCTCTCTTGGCTCTCCTCCTACCTTTCCAACCGCACATTTAGCGTCTCCTACTCGCACACAAACTCTTCGCCCCATCCCCTCTCAAGGCTCTGTCCTGTGACCCCTCCTTTTTTCAATCTATACCCTTGGTCTGGTACAACTCATATAGTCCCATGGCTTCCAGTACCACCTGTACACTAATGACATTCAGATCTATCTCTCTGGCCCAGATGTCACCTCTCTTCTGTCCAGAATCCCGAAGTGTCTATCAGCCATATCCCCCTTCTCCTCTTGCTTCCTAAAGCTCAATGTATACAAAACCAAACTTATCATCTATCACAATGAATGATATCACACTTTGCCCTGTACCTGAAGTCTGCTACTTCGGAGTAACCCTTGACTCTGCCCTGTCCTTCAAACCGCACATCCAGCCCTTACCACCTCCTGCCGCCTCCAACTCAAAAATATTGGCAGAATCCTTCCCTTCAAATTAATTTCTCAAAAGAAAAATATTTAGGAGGTAATAAGTCTAGTTTATGAAGTATTGGATTACCAACTTATTAATATCACCTTTATTACAAAAATATATAAAAAGGTCATAGTCATAGACCCACAAATACGACAAACAGTATAACAACAACGTGCAATAAAAAGGAATACTTATATGATTGATCAGGCTGTAGGGAGGACTTATCAAGACCCTATCCTTTCCCTTGCCTATCAGTGGAGATTTTAACACACCCTAAATTTGTGGTGTCCCCACTCACCGGTGGCTTGCCCTAAGAAAGCCCTAACAGGGAAAATACATTAATAGGGCAGAGGGGAGGTAGTCCTGATTTTAGACTTCATAGTCCAAATGGATCACATTTGAGTGGTCCTCCCAGAGATCAGCGATGATCTACAATGATTCCTGTTTTTGAATGGATAGTTATTCTCCAATTGCTTAACGCGTTTCGCTCCGTTTCATGTAAGGGAGCTCATCAGAAGGCTTGGAGTTGGTGTTTTGACTTGTCTAAAAACAAAAGGTCAACAGTTAGAGCCATCCATTTACTCATATTCAATAATTGAATCAGCCTAAATAAAAATATAACAGTCAATTCATATCACAGACAATTCATAGTGGACGGAGTGCACCCCATGGCTAAGGATCATACCAGTAGTACAATCACAAATCAACATGTACCTTGTTAATGGTCAGATTACGTATGTATATTACTTCAAATAGATCAGAGGCCAAGAAATCCTCTGCATAGAATGGGGCATGTACATTTCTAGAAAAAGATGGAATAAACAATTATAGAAAAGACTATAAGACATGCCCATCCCCCTTCCTTTTCTCCCAACATTTAAGAATATCTATCTCAAAACGGCTTACCCTTTGTATGAAGTAGCTGGACAAGCCAGACATCCACAATTTGTTAAGGACTAACCACAGAATAAAGATTTCAAAAGCACTATAGAGGAGTGAATGGAACAATCAGTTATACTTGATACCAATGTGTCAAAAAAATATATAAAGACATGCTAGTGTGATCGTTGTCTTACTGTGAAGGTGTCCCAATCGACAAAAAGAACCCACAGTGTGCCCATTGCACATGAACTGGTTGAAACACAGCTTACAATCGAGGTCTCCCCCATAATAAGGGATTTTGTAGAGGCTGAAAGAGGCATAACAAAAAGAATACATTAGCTTCCAAAGCAGAAAAGTCAATAATCCTGTGTTTTCACTGCTGGGTGGACAATAAGTACCGTATATACTCGCGTATAAGACGAGTTTTTCAGCCCAAAAATTGGTCTGAAAAGTAGGCCCCTCGGCTTATACGCGAGTCAATACGGCCCAGTGTATATAGCAGCCCCAGCGGTAGTATACAGCAGCCTTAGTAATCCAGGGCCCCCCCAGCCTTGCTCCGGTAACCTGTAAAGGAAAATATACTTATCACTGTCCCGCTGCCGTCCCCGCTCGCCGCTGCCATCCGCGATCCTCCATCTTCATGCGTCTTCTTCCGGCTTCCGGTGTTCGTCGCCGGCAATGACGTCATTGCCGGCGACGAACACAGGAAACCGGAAGAAGACGCATGAAGATGGAGGATCGCGGATGGCAGCGGCGAGCGGGGACGGCATTGGGACAGTGATAAGTATATTTTCCTTTACAGGTTACCGGAGCAAGGCTGGGGGGCCCTGGATTCCTGGGGCTGCTGTATACTACCGCTGGGGCTGCCGGGGCTGCTGTATACTACCACTGGGGCTGCTGGGGCTGCTGTATACTACCACTGGGGCTGCTGGGGCTCCTATATACTACCACTGGGGCTGCTGTATACTACCGCTGGGGCTGCTGGGGCTTCTATATACTACCACTGGGGCTGCTGGGGCTTCTATATACTAACACTGGGGCTTCTATATACTACCACTGGGGCTGCTGGGGCTTCTATATACTACCACTGGGTCTGCTGGGGCTTCTATATACTACCACTGGGGCTGCTATATACTACCACTGGGGATGCTGGGGCTTCTATATACTACCACTGGGGCTGCTATATACTACCACTGGGGCTGCTGGGGCTTCTATATACTACCACTGGGGCTGCTATATACTACCACTGGGGCTGCTGGGGCTGCTATATACTACCACTGGGGCTGCTGTATACTACCACTGGGGAGGCCTGTATACCACTGGGGGGGGGGCCTGTATACCACACTGCTGGGGGCTGTATACCTGTGCTGGGGTCCACCCTCGGCTTATACACAAGTCAATAGGTTTTTCCAGATTTTTGGGGCAAAAGTAGGGGGGTCGGCTTATACACGGGTCGGCTTATACACGAGTATATACGGTATATCATTATCCCTCCTCAACTATCATTGTGATCTACCCTTCCAAAAAATATACTAGCTTAATAGGGAAAAGGCCTCCTTCATTATCCCATCAAAGCATGGAGCAACCATAAATACATTTCCCTCTATGTTGTGGCTGTCCAGAGCAAGTGGATGTGACTAAGGCTCCAAGAAACCTCCCTTTATGCCCCCATTCACTGGTGGTTAGTGGGAACAGCTGTAAATCGCTGCTGATCTATTCCTATATCTCAAAGCGGGCACACGTGTGACGCAAACAATAAAGCGCCACCCTGAGACCACCTGCGTTCCACTTGTAAACAGGTGGAACGCAGGATTCCTTACTGCGCATGCGCCATTGGCGCATTGGTACCAAGTATGACTGATTGTTCCATTCACTCCTCACTCGTAGAAGCGGGACATCACGCGAAGCGGTCACCGTCGGTCCTAGCACCTTCCTCCCTGTATCATGCACCTGGTGCTGTAATTTTTTATTAAATTAATCAGCTGTAAACTACAATAGATCAACTCTGAGTTCTTATCTGTTTGTCAAGTTTAAACTGTTAAACTAAAAATGTTCTTTAAGGAGTAACACGGGGCTGCGTATCTTCCATTTCTTAACCTTTTCCCTTTTAATAAATAATAATAATAATAAAACTTTATTTGTATAGCGCCAACATATTCCGCAGCGCTTTACAGTACAACAGTACATATAAGAAGAATATACGGTACAGAAACGTAATGCAGAACAGTAGTTACATACAAGAAACATAGAATCAACTTAGGAAATACAATAAGAAAGGCAGAAAATGAAGGTGACCCTGCTCGAAGGAGCTTACAATCTAAGACGGGATGGGAACACAAAGTACAGGGGCTTATAACAATGAATATCTTACGTCTAAGTGACTACTGTTAGGGAGAAGGATAGGCCGCCCTGAAGAGGTGTGTTTTTAGGGAACGTCTGAAGCTATGCAAGTTGTGGATGGTCCTAATTTCCTAATTCCAGAGTTTTGGTGCAGCTCGAGAGAAGTCTTGAAGTCGGGAATGGGAGGTTCGGATTAATGCCGATGTTAGTCTGAGGTCATGTTCAGAGCGAAGGGGACGGGTGGGGTGGTAGACAGAGATGAGGGTGGAGAGGTAAGGAGGTGCCGCACCATGAATAGCTTTGTGGGTGACAACGAGCAATTTGAATTGGATTCTATAGTGTACGGGCAGCCAATGTAGTGACTGGCACAGAGCAGAAACATCTGAGTAACGGTTTGCTAGATAGGTGATCCTGGCTGCTGCATTGAGGATAGACTGGAGAGGGGAAAGCTTACTGTGGGGGAGGCCAGCTAATAAATAATTACAGTAGTCAAGGCGGGAATGAATCAGGGCCACAGTGAGGGTTTTAGTTGTTTCTGTGGTGAGGAAAGGGCAAATTCTGGGGATATTTTTCAGGTGCAAGCGACAGGAGCGGGTGAGAGATTGTATATATGGGGTGAAGGAGAGATCAGTGTCCATCAAAACACCGAGACAGCGAGCCTGCTGACTGGGCGTTATCGTGGTGCCGCACACCGAGAGAGAGATGTCAGATTTAGGGAGGTTGGCAGAGGGTGGGAGCAGAAGAAGTTCAGTTTTGGAAAGGTTGAGTTTCAGATAGAGAGTGGACATGATATTGGAGACTGCGGTTAGACAGTCATTGGTGTTCTTTAATACCGCAGGGGTAAGGTCAGGGGCTGAAGTGTATAGTTGTGTGTCATCAGCATAAAGATGGTACTGAAAGCCAAATCTGCTGATGGTTTGTCCGATCGGGGCTGTGTAGAGAGAGAAGAGGAGAGGGCCAAGGACTGAACCCTGAGGGACCCCAATAGTGAGGGGAAGAGGGGAAGAAGTGGAGCCAGCAAAAGATACACTGAAAGAGCGGTCAGAAAGATAGGAAGAGAACCAGGAGAGAGCGGTGTCCTTGATGCCAATGGAGTGCAGCATAGAGAGTAGGAGCTGATGGTCGACAGTGTCAAAAGCCGCAGAGAGGTCAAGAAGGATAAGCAGAGAGTGGTCACCATTACGTTTTGCTGTCAGAAGGTCATTGGTCACTTTGATGAGGGCAGTTTCTGTAGAATGTAAGGGGCGGAAGCCAGACTGCAATGGATCTAAAAGAGAGTGAGTGGCGAGGTAACGGGTAAGGCGGGTGTAGACCAGGCGCTCCAGGAGTTTAGAGATGAAGGGGAGATTGGAGACTGGTCTGTAGTTATTTGTGCAGGATGGGTCAAGGGACGTTTTCTTTAGTAGTGGAGTGATAATAGAGTGTTTGAAGGAGGAGGGGAAGATGCCAGTAGAGAGGGAGAGATTGAAGATTGTGGTTAAGTGACTGGTGACCACTGGAGAGAGGGTCTGTAGTAGGTGTGAGGGAATGGGGTCAGAGGTGCATGTAGTGGGACGTGAGGATGAGAGGAGCCTGGAGCCTTTTATCCTTCTTTATAACTATATAACAAAAAAAAGGGAGTGGAGAACCAGATAACAACTCAGAGTTGATCTACCGTATTTGTATTATAAAAGGAAAAAATAAATGTTGTACTTTTTATTTATATCCCCATTTCATTCTTTGCAGGTGTGGATGCGGATCCTGCCTTGTATGTGCAGCTCCTTCTAGTCTTGATCCCTGACTGCTAATTCCACTATTTGTGTTTTTTTCATTTTTGTGTGAAAAACAAAACATTTTTAAAGAAAATTAAAATTATTTTATGTGGTGAGCGCCAGTATTTCCTATTTTTTGGAGTTCTCATGATGTATTCATGTAAGGATTGAAGTTCTGGTGACGCACTAATGCAACAAAGGTGGTTCTGGTGCCATATTCATGTACTGATTGTAGTTCTAGTGACCTATTTCTTTACTGGTTCTGGTTCTGTATTTATGTATGTGCTGTATTTATGTGTTATTGATGACTTTGCTATTCTATTTATGCACTGATAATAATTTTGGTTCCGCATTCATGTACTGATGATGGCTCTGGTGATAAATACAGCACCAGAACAACCATCACTACATGAATACATCAGATCACCACCAGTACTGGTATGACACAAAAATCACCATCAGTACATGAAAATGTCACCAGAACCACCATCAGACGGGGATATGGCACAAGAACCACTATCATTTTGTTGCAAACTGTATTAACCATCTTATGTGTCCATTTATCTAAAATTGCAAATGGAGTCCGTGGAGCCTCGATTAAGAGTCTCTAAAATTGGGCCTATTTAGTTTGTATTGGGGTAACCACCAAATGCAATTAAGGGTAAACACCTTAATTGAAACTAATTGGACCCCATTAGAGATAAGTTATATTAGTTTCCATGACTGACCTTTGGTCTGACAGTATAATATAGACTATCAGAGATGGATATCGCTATTTGTCCCTTGAATTGTGTAAATGGTCCCCATACAAGGAATGATTGTAAATATAAGTTTGAAAATGCACCTCCTGTTGCGCGTTACCCCAAAAGTACATCACTTTTGTTTACTTTTGCTGGTATTTTTTGGTGAAGTAACAATTCTACCCATTGCGAGGGGGGTGCTTTGGGGGTCATTTAACCTTAGTCTCTAACCCATTCCTTTAATTGGGTACTGAAGGTTCATCGGGGGGCACCATCACCTTTGTCTGCCTAAGGCACCCTAATACTCTATCCCGACTCTGGTTCATTGCTGCTGGGCAGAATAATTCTGCATGTCAACAGCTTGCGAAAAAGGGAATATTTAAATGATCAAGTGGAATTTTAAGCAAAGTAAAAAAGGGAAAATGCAAATAAACCATTATAAATTAAAGCTTGCACAGAAAAGAGAAATGTATTTAGAAGGCAGAGATCAGCCAAAGGCATTCTGTCCTTCTTAGTGAACAGAGCACTGACTATATGAAACAGGACAAGAACTGTATAATAACATAAATCAGTTCGGCGGCAGAGGACATATTAATTAAGCAATTTGTTTGCACATGTTTCATCTGATTATGTGCTTCCCCTGGTGTGCTGCTCCATCTACTGCCAGAATCCAACTCACTGCAGACAAGAGGGTGAAATATCAGGAGAGTGCATCACCGAGACATCAAGGAGAATCCTCTGACCTGGAAACGCGTTACACAAGAGCATATTGTACATTCACTCAGTTATCACATTCTGTACACACTGGCCAATTATCCTTAATCAAAGAACATTTGCAGCCACAGCTATTATCACTGTCTATGTAACCATGAAATATAGCATAGCTAGGGGGGGTCTGCCAGGACATGTACCCGTATGTTGGTGTCTTGGGGAGCACCATGCAATCACAAAAGATATTCATATAAAGGAATAGGGCAGCAAAAATAACTTTGCCCTCAAAAGAAGAAAGTCTACTTTACCATCAGGCAATTAAAATATTAAATAACTTATATAGCAGATTATTCCAAAACACTTTATAATTCAGAGGAGACATGCAGAGAAAATATCAGACATCACAAAGTAACACATAGCTCAAGAATTCAACCCAGAGGAGAGAGGTCATCTGCTCACAAGAGCTTGCAATCTATAAGGGAGTAGGGGGAACACAAAAAAGTGTATATTGTACTATTGAACATTTGTTATAATAAATAAGAGTATTTGTTGCGCTAGTGACGCGCTCTCAGGGATCGGCTACTCGGCTCTTGGGCTCTCTCTCAGTCCGGGAAGTCATGGGTGGCCATCCCGAAGCCGTGGCCCTGGGGGGGTCAACTGAAAAATGCCGGAGATATTTACAGGGGATTATTTACAAGTTGTTGTCTTCGTGACGCCACCTGCTGAGTCTGGTGATCATCACCAGCGTCGCCACAGTCCTCCGATGTGATATGGCATTGATAACCTTCTGAAGCTAAAACAAACATTACAGGTAAACAACTGCACACAGTGTGATAAGAGAGGCATCGCTAAAATCTCTTTGTTAACCTCTACAGCATGCTCTCTTCAGAGTACATAGCAATAATCTGCTGACAGATTAACTGTAAAGGGGTTTCCGATATGTATAATGCCCTTTATAAATATCTATCATTAAGCCCTTATCGCTTTTATAATTTGATTTTTTATAAAATTCCTTACACTTCTCCCTTTCTTGCTATTTCTATATCAGTTTTTTTTCTCTACATCCTGTGGCGTGATATATAAGAGGAATTTCATACATAATATCACAGGAGGCTGGCCCTGCAGTCACTACCCCAAAGCCTCTATCAATCCACCCTCACACTAACTGAAACTGCATCACACTATCTCCTGATAACATCTTGTTTCTGTGGACTGCTAAGGGCTGGAGTACCCAGCAACTGGGCAAGTACCGTATATACTCGTGTATAAGCCGACCCGTGTATAAGCCGACCCCCCTACTTTTGCCCCCAAAACCTGGGAAAATCTATTGACTCGTGTATAAGCCGAGGGTGGACCCTAGCACAAGTATACAGCCCCCAGCAGTGTGGTATACACCAGTCCCAGAGGTAGATACAGCAGCCCCAGTGGTAGTATACACGCAGCCCCAGTAGTATATACAGCCCCAGTGGTATATACAGCCCCAGTGGTAGTATAGACGCAGCCCTAGTAGTATATACAGCCCCAGTGGTAGTATATACAGCCCCAGTGGTAATATACAGGGCCCCAGCAGTATATACAGCCCCAGTGGTTTATACAGCCCCAGTGGTAGTATACAGGGCCCCAGAGGTATATACAGCCCCAGTAGTAGTATATACAGCCCCAGTGGTAGTATATACAGCCCCAGTGGTAGTATACAGGGCCCCAGTAGTATATACAGCCCCAGTGGTTTATACAGCCCCAGTGTTAGT
The DNA here is from genome assembly GCA_033576535.1 of Allobates femoralis. Classification (NCBI taxonomy): domain Eukaryota; kingdom Metazoa; phylum Chordata; class Amphibia; order Anura; family Aromobatidae; genus Allobates; species Allobates femoralis. The sequence continues at coordinate 533,585,885 of JARQOC010000005.1, forward strand.
ATACAGGGCCCCAGAGGTATATAGCAGCCCCAGCGGTAGTATATACAGCCCCAGTAATGCAGGGCCCCCCCAGCCTGACTCCGGTCACCTGTAAAGCAAACTATACTTATCAGTGTCCCACTGTCCGTGCCCGCCGCTGCCGACATCGCGATCCTCCATCTTCATGCGTCTTCTTCCTGTTTCCTGTGCTCGTCGCAGGGAATGACGTCATTGCCGGCGACGAGCACAGAAACAGGAAGAAGACGCATGAAGATGGAGGATCGCGGATGTCAGCGGCGAGCGGGCGCGGACAGCGGGACACTGATAAGTATAGTTTGCTTTACAGGTGACCGGAGTCAGGCTGGGGGGGCCCTGCATTACTGGGGATGCGGGGGCTGCTGTATACCGATGTATACATCGGTATGTACCGATGCATACATCGGTATACAGCACTGACTCGCGTATAAGCCGAGGGGGGTACTTTTCAGCCCAATTTTTGGGCTGAAAAACTCGGCTTATACGCGAGTATATACGGTAGTCAGGATCACGGTGGCAATGCCGTGCTGTGGCCCTGGTTCACATTGAAAAGGAAGAGTAAAAATGGAGAACTAAAAATAATAAAGAAGAAAATAGGGTTTGTGACTTGAGTTGGGATAATCAGCCTGATATCGCTGGCACTGCATGAGATCCCCAGGAGATAGATGGAGTGGCAGTGTGGATGTTAAACCCTTCCCAACTAGGGCTGGCTCAAAGGAGATATTAAGTGTAGTAGTAATGAAGAGGTGCAGAGAGAACGTAGGCACCCAGTGTCAGTCTCTTTGCTTTACCTCTTACTGAAGATGCTCAAGCAGGTGCAGGGTATACAGGCACCACCAGGTATGTGGTCTGACCAGTCTAGGAAGAACCGCAGTCCGCTCTGCTAAGTATAGTGGCCCACCAGTTGACTTTTCCTTGTCATAGATTTCTAGGTGCTTTTCAGCTGTCCTTTACTCCCTCTTAGTTGCTGTGGATAACCTGTAGGCAGGCCAGTTGCTCGGATCCTGTGGGTGTCCTTGTTCCCTTCGGTGCAGTTCCCTGATCTTATGTACTACGACCATGCTTGAAGGTTTCACTTGAGTGGCTAGTGAGCATGAGTGAAACCCACTAGCCTCCAGTTTCTGTCAGTAGACCTTGGAAGCCTAGTAACCTAGGGCCTGGAACCCTGCCTTGTAGCTGGTTCCTCTCAGCTCCCTCCATACTGAAGCCCTCTCTTGCCTTACCCAGCCCTTTTACCCTAACCCTTCCAGCCAGAAACTAACTCCCAACCTAAGCCAGGCCCTTTAGTGCTCAGCTTCATGGTTAGAGATCAGGCTGTGTTGGATACTTCAGACTTCCAGTAGAGGGAGCTCCAATTCTTCCCAGACATGGCATTACAAACGATTGTGAAGAAATACTATTTGTAGCAGCCAGACCACAGGGGCAACTCATTTCCAGAAGGAAGAGTGAGGGGAGGTGACCACAGCTTCTATCTGTCCCGCCTGCATTTTCAGTGGTCAAAGGCACAGTCCCTCAAGCCTCTTTCTCTGAAACAAATGGTTTCAGGGAGTTAAAGCAGGATGAGTGACCCCATATCACTGTACTGAAATTAATGATCATCAGGGGCAGTGCTGCTGTCACTCACCCTGCTTCAATCACTGCCCCCGATGACAATTCATTTTTTGGGAAGGAGACAGCGGTGTGAGAATTAGGGACTGTTTAGGCAGCAACAGAAGTGTGATGATGGCCGCTGACGATACAGGCTAATGGAGCTGCAGTCACTTTTCCATCACCCTCCTGAAACAGGACGTCATCAGGGGACGGTTGTACCAGAAGCTGTGGGGAAGTCACCACAGAGCTGCTGACACGCCCCTCCAGAGCCTTAGGATACTCAGAATCGGGCTTTCTTAAGACTTCATCACTGGCATCACAGGGACTGTCTTTCTTCTTACTGTCGTCTCCTATATTCTAGATGTTTCTTGCTTTTTATACCCTTTGTCACGTCACATGTCATCTACGTGTGTTCTTTCTGACTTCACTCCTCCCAAGTGATCTCTCTAACTACTTCTTTCACCACTCAACCCCACTACAATCTTTCCTAGTGTGATCTAGGTGTCCTGATACCGGTCTGTACCCCCTTTACCAGTGAGTGGGATACTACACCCTAACAGAGTGGCGACTCGATCCACAGGGGTGCCACACTGCCCTATGGTGATGTCCTGTACCAACAGGGAGGAGTGATAGAAGCTGTGGGGAAGTGACCACAGAGCTGCCCCATGGTGTCATACTGTTCTGGCAGAGAAGGGTGATAAAGCTGTAGGGAAGTGACCATAGAGCTGCCCCATGGTGATGGCCTGTTCCAGCAGGGAGGGTTGATAGAAGCTGTGGGGAAGTCACAACAGAGCTGTTCCATGTTGAGGTCCTGTTCTGGCAGGGAGGAGTGATAAAAGCTGTGGGGAAGTGACTGCAGAGCTACCCTATGGTAATGTCCTGTTCCGGCTGGGAGGAGTGATAGAGGCTGTGGGGAAGTGACCGCAGAGCTATTCCATTGTGACGTCCTGTTCTGGCAAAGAGGGGTGATAGAAGCTGCGGGGAAGTGACTGCAGAGCTGCTTCATGGTGACGTCCTGTCACAATGGATACAAGTCCAAGTCCAACAGGTGGATTGCTCACTTCCCATGCTTTTGGGACTCCTTCTTCTTCCCGGAGCCACTTGGGTGACATTCTGCTCTAGGGTTTGTCCTTAGGACGGGCTCCCACTTGCTTCAGTCCTCTGGACACTTCTAAGGCGTACGTTCTCTAGCTGCCATCCAACTCGACCTTGGTGTTCAATGGCCTCTCCTCAACTGTTCTACCACCAGGTGATGTCCTGTCCCAGCAAAGAGGGTAATAGAAGCTGTGGGGAAGTGACTGCAGAGGTGCTCCATGGTGGCATCCTGTTCTGGCAGGGAGTGATAAAAGCTGTGGGGAAGTGACTGCAGAGGTGCTCCATCCAGCAGGGAGAAGTGATAGAAGCTGTGGGGAAGTGACTGACATCCTGTTCCGGCAAAGAGGAGTGATAGAAGCTGTGGGGAAGTGACTGCAGAGTTGCTCCATGGTGATGTCCTGTTACGACATAGAGTGGTAATAGAAGTCATGGGGACGTGACTGCAGGTCCATCCTTCTCTGATGTCCCATTTGACACTCTCCCCTCAAATTAACTGTCACAAGGGGTAAAAAATAGAAATATAGGGATTAGCTGTAGGGAGAATGTTAGGGTATTTTATAATAAAGCTAATTACAAAAGTAATTAGGGCTTAAAGATAGATATTTATAAAGAGAGCTATAGGTATTAGACAACCCTTTTAATCAGCATAGAACTGTGTATTTATGTAGATTATAAAGGTGTTCCTTGGTGGGGATTTTCTTAATGATACAAGCTGGAGCTGTTTGATGGATGTTGAGCCGTACTCAGGCCTTAATTCTGGCAGCGCTCATCTAATGTGCTTCTGATTAACTCAAATGTGTAAAGAAACAGTGCGGTTTATATAAAAGTCATAACGATGATCATAATTGCAGTCGGCATATTTAAAGTGTAATGAACAACCTCCGGTACGAGAGAGTCTTCTTGAGGAGCGTTTATCAGTCCCAGCAGCTATACCCAAATCCTCGCACTCCCTCTCTGTTTGCTCGTCAGCCATTCCTGATTGCTTTAATCTCTTGGTTAAAAGGCGCAATTAGATTTGCATTGGAGCTGCAAATGCAAAAATAAATGCCTTTTCATTACGGCAAGAAGCAAAACACACATGCCCACAGGTCTTCATGTATATTTTAATTAAATAAACAAAAAACTGTTTAATGAAAAATTCACAAGGGAAAATTTGCTTTTGTTGATTGAAGCCAAAGGCTTGTGTTTAGAGAAGGAATAAACAGGGAAAACATTTCTAATTTAATTGATTTCATTTTGCATCATAGAGCTTCCTCCTGGGAGGTGCCTGTACCGAACCGGACTGCTGTCATTACTGGACATTGGTGGTTGCACTTTTCCAGCTGAGAATTTCTATTAAAAAAAATTGCTGTTTTTCTTAGATTTTTTCCACCATCAGAGAAACTGTACAAGAATCAACAGCTGAAGCTGCAGTTAAGGGCCCATTACACGCAACGATATCGCTAACTATATTGTTGCAACGTCACTGGTTTTGTGACGTTGTAGCGACCATGTAGCGACGCCGCTGCATGTGACCTGTACCAACGACCAGCGATCAGATCGTTGGTAAACAGCCCGTGCCACTTTTTGATAGCTGATCTCCCGCTGGGCGGCCAGCATAGGCGTGTGTGACAGCAGGAGATCAACGATCAACGACCTCCCAGCACCTCACAGTACACGCTGGGACACTGGTAACCAGGGTAAACATCGGGTAACTAAGCGCAGCGCTCTGCCTAGTTACCTGTTGTGTACCCTGGTTACCAGCGTTATCGCTGTTTGCTGGTGAGTCTGCCTGTGTGACAGCTCACAAGCGATCAGATAGCAATGTCCCAGCAATCCCGATCGTTGGTGGGATCGCTGGGACATCGCAGCGTGTAACGGGGCCTTACTGGCAGGACCCCGATTACCCGCATCGGGGTTCTTGATCATCAGAACAGACGACAATGCAAAAAACTGAAGGCACCATATATTAAGACCATGTTTTGTTCTCTGCTTTGCTCTTGCCATTCATTAGTAAACCCCTCTGGCTAAAGTTGTCCATATAAATATCAACCGAAATTTGGCTTTTCTTGGCCAACCATAAATTGAACATTTTAGACCAAGTATCAGTCACGTTGGCTAAAGGCAAACTTACATTATGTATTCTGAAAATACGATCTGTTCAATTGGAAAATGTTGCACATGTTTAGCTGAAAAGAAATGCCTATGGACTGTGCTCAATGAGAAATGTTTTCCAACTATTACCTACTTTTTTCAGTTTTTTTGTTTTGTTTTGTTTTTTCTCAAAGATGTTTGCTTTGTTAGTTATGTCTGTCAGTGGTGTAACTAGAGTCCAATGGGCAAAATATGGATCTGGACCCTGTCCTGCATGATGGTCAGATGTATGGGCCATTGTAGCTTTCTAAATCCTATAAAGACATGTGTTGCTCCACTTCCCCTTTATTATGTAGTAATGTCCCACATCCTGAATTAATGTTCCCATTTCTGGCTTATCCCCCATCCTGGTACATATGTCACACATCCTGGTATATATGTCTTCCATCCTGGTATATATGTTCCCCATCCTGGCATATATGTCCCCATTCTGGAATATATGTCCTCCATCTTGGTATATATGTTCTTCATCCTGGTATATATGTCCCCCATTCTGGAATATATGTCCTCCATCCTGATATATATGTTTTTCATCCTGGTATATATTTCCCCATTCTGGAATATATGTCCTCCATCCTGGTATATATGTTCTTCATCCTGGTATAGATCCCTCATCCTGGTATATGTATCCCATCCTGGTATATATGTTCCCCATCCTGGTATATATGTTCTTCATCCTGGTATATGTATCTCATTCTGGTATATATGTTCCCCAATCCTGGTATACAGGGTGGGCCATTTATATGGATACACCTAAATAAAATGGGAACGGTTGGTGATATCAACTTCCTGTTTGTGGCACATTAGTATGTGGGAGGGGGTACTTATGTGCCACAAGCAGAAAGTTGATATCACCAACCGTTCCCATTTTATTCAGGTGTATCCATATAGATGGCCCACCCTATAAATGGCCCATCCTGTCTGTATATGTCCTTCATCCTGGTATATATGTCTCCCTTCCTGGCATATATGACCCCCAATCTGAGACCATCATGGTATATACTGTTTTCATCCTCAAACGCACATCCAGCTGAAGTAGACGATCTCTGTGACCACCATTGTTATGCTCCTGATGTCTGGATTGTCAATGGCCAGATTGATTGTACAAATAGTCTTAAGTACGATGGGTTGCATTTAAGGTCATTGAAAAACTCAAATGGCTAGCTTTACACAGTAAATATTATTTTTTGTATAGAAAATCAAATCAAGGCCCGCTCCAAGTAATAGTTGATGAAAAGTAATTTAAACATAGCAAGCACCAGCAATATAGAAACAATATAAAACCTCCAGCTTATTTTAAAAATACGAAACTTAGATCTATAGTTCATTCATACAGAAAACATGTCAGCGAATTTCAGTCTCTTACAAAGCTATAGCGTCTTCATGTTTTCTTATAAACAAAAATATGTAACAGTCTGCAACGCGTCAGTGTTATTTTACAAATGCACATTATAGATCAAAACTTCTAAATGGATCAAAATAAAGCTGAAGACTTTATATTGACTTCTCATCGGTGGTGCTGGACATCTCACCGTTATTCTTCATCTACTAAAACTAATATCTAAATTGTTACGTATCAAGAAGGGTACAGAAAAAGTGGAGACACAAACATTAGACAAAAACAAGCGATGATTTGAATGATCTAAATAAATCCCTCCAAAATCAAGTGAATAATCAAGTTTTAAAATTAATGGACTTATAAGATAAAGAAAAGATAATAATTTAAGAGACAAGCTTATCTGATATCTGATGACTTCTTAAAGGGGTTGCCCATGACTCAGACAACCCCATCTCAATTATTATGTTTCTCCATGGTAAAATAATAACATTTATACTCACCTCCGATGCAGCGCTGTTCCAGCGGTGTCGGCATTTGCTCTCCTTGGGTTCACATAACATTGTTATGTCATGTGACCCCTGTGGCCAAATAGCTCTAGCTTCACTTTCCCCTCCTTCAGATGTAATCGATATCCTGAATGCTGAGGAAGTGAGAGTTGTAGCTGCACTCTCCCTTCCTTCGAATGTCTTGATTTGTCCAAAGAAGGGGAGAGTAAAGCAGCTTTTGACTGGTCATGGGGATTGCATAACATAATGTCATGTGAGTCACAGGAGAGCAAATGCCGACACCACCGGCACAGCAAAGCACTGGAGATGAGTATAAGGGTTAGTATTTTACAAGGGGGAAATATAGTTATTGAAAAGGGGTTGTCTGAGATAAGTGGATATACTCACCTCCGATGTGGCGCTGTTCCAGCGGTGTCGGCATTTGCTCTCCTTGGGCTTACATGACATTGTTATATCATGTGATCCCTGTGGCCAAATAGCTCTAGCTTCACTTTCCTTTATATGTAATTAATATCCTGAATGCTGAGGAAGTGAGAGCTGTAGCTGCTCTATCACTTCCTTCAGATGTCTTGATTTGTCCAAAGAAGGGGAGTGTAAAGCAGCCTGTGACTGGTCACAGGGATTGCATAATATAATGTCATGTGAGTCCCAGGAGAGCAAATGCCGACACCACCGTAAAAGTACTGCACTGGAGATGAGTATAAGGGTTAGTATTTTGCAAGGGGTAAACATAGTGATTGAAAAGTGGTTGTCCGAGTGGTGGATAAGCCCTTTATTGAGATATATCTAGAACTTGATGTCCGTTGTACTGCCTTCATTGTCTGATATGTACATTATGAAAGATATGGCATATAGGCACAGATAGCCAAGGGTTGTTCCTTCATTTGTCCCAAAAGATGGAATGGTTAGAGAACATTTTTTTCATGATGGATCTAAGATTATGCCATAAAGGTTATAAAATAACTTTGTGATCTTACCAGATTTCTGCTATGTTGTGCATGCAAAGATAAATTAATTTAAGGATATTATAGATATTTTGAAACCATATAATACCAATAGAGCTTCCCTCCAAGGCTGATCTGTACTAGTAATGGCAATGTACATCCAAATCTTCCACCAGATCGATGCTCAATTTCCTCTGTCTCAGACTACCCCCGTGGGCTACAGATCTTTAACCCTGAACTACATGGGGATTTTCCTTTAAATGTGTTCTACTTATAAAAAAAGTAATTTTTTATGATTTTTGCAAAAAAAAAAATTCTTTCTATAATTTATTTATTTTTATTTTCTTGGTCTAAACAGAGAATTAAATTTTAATTAGCAATTACTCGTGAGGCCACATATCCTCTCTCTGAATAAAAAAAGGGACTCAACTCATTATAAAATTGGTTTATGACCTGGAAAAAGATAAAAGGGCCCAAAATATGGAATTGCTTTATTACAAGAAACACATTTATGTGAGAAGATACCAAAAGACTTTCAAGAGAAAGAATTGTCTGTTTGTTACTTTGTTACTACTACCCCAGTAAAAAGTTAAGGATAATCATATATAAAACTCATATTCCAGCTGAAAAAACCAGAACTGGACCTAATGGAAGATACATTACATTATACTGCTTAACTCCTTCACTAACTTTGACATACATGTATGTCACAGGTAGTGTCCCTGACTTTTGGTGTCTGCTGTTGACTCTTTTGTCTGTTATCACGATATCCCTGTGAACGCCTGCCATGAGCCAGCGTTTGTAGGAGATTGTAATTTTAGCAATACATAGAAGTGCTGATGCACTGCACTGTACAGCACAAGCGATTGGACAATCGCAGCTTCAAATCCTCTAAGGTGACTAATGAATAATACAGTAAAAAGTACTCCAAAATGGTGCCAATAAAACTACTACTCATCCCAAAAGAACAAAACCTACAGCTACAGTGGGTGATATAAATATTTGATCCCACACTTATTTTGTAAGTTTGCCGACTGACAAAGACATGAACAGTCTATAATTTTAAGGGTAGGTTCATTTTAACAATGAAAGATAGAATATCAAAAATAAAATCCAGAAAATCGCATTGTTTCAATATATATATAAATGTATTTGCATTTTGAAGAGAGAAATAAGCATTTGATCCCTCTGGCAAACAAGACTTAATACTTGGTGGCAAAACCCTTGATGGCAAGCACAGTAGTCAGACATTTTTTGTAATTGTTGATGAGGTTTGCGCACATGTCAGGAGGAATTTTGGTCCACTCCTCTTTGTAGATCATCTCTAAATCATTAAGATTTTGAGGCTGTCGCTTGGCAACTCAGAGCTTCAGCTCCCTCCATACATTTTCTATGGGATTAAGGTCTGTGGACTGGCTAGGCCACTCAATGACCTTAAAGTGCTTCTTTTTGAGCCACTCCTTTGTTGCCTTGGCTGTATGTTTTGGGTCATTGTCGTGCTGGAAGACCCAGCCACGACCCATTTTTAATGTCCTGGCGGAGGGAAGGAGGTTGTCATTCAGGATTTTACAGTACATGGCTCCGTCCATTGTCCAGTGATGCGGTGAAGTAGTCCTGTGCTGTTAGCAGAGAAACACCCCCAAAACATAATGTTTCCCCCACCATGCTTGACAGTTGGGGATGGTGTTCTTTGTGTCATGAGAAGCATTTCTTTCCCTCCAAACACGGCAAATTGACTCAATTTTTGTCTCAGCTGACCACAGCACCTTCTCCCAATCACTCTAAGAATCACCAAGGTGTTCATTGGCAAATTCAGAAGGGCCAACACATGTGCCTTCTTGAGCAGTGGGACTTTGCGGGACCTTGCAGGATTTTAATCCATTACAGCGTAATATGTTACCCGTGTTTTTCTTGTTGACAGTGGTCCCAGCTGCCTTGAGATCATTAACAAATTCCCCCCGTGTAGTTTTAGGCTGATCTCTCACCTTCCTCATGATCCTGGATACCCGACGAGGTGAGATTTTGCATGGAGCCCCAGATCAATGTGGATTGACACTCATCTTGTATTTCTTCCATTACCTTACTATTGCACCAACAGCTGTCTCCTTCTCACCCAGCGTCTTACTTATGGTTTTGTAGCCCATTCCAGCCTTTTGCAGGTCTAGGATCTTTTCCCTGACATCCTCTTTGGTCTTGCCATGTTGTAGAGGTTAAAGTCTGACTGATTAATTGAGTGTGTGGAGTCTTTTATACAGGTGGTAATGTAAGACAGCTGTCTGTAATGCAGGTAACAAGTTGATTAGGGGCGTCTAACTGGTCTGTAGGAGCCAGAACTCCTAATGGTTGGTAGGGGATCAAATACTTATTTCTCTCCACAAAATGCAAATACATTTATATAATTTAGACAATGTGATTTTTTGGATTTTAAGTTTGATATTCTCACTGTTAAAATTATCCTACCCTTAAAATTACAGACTGATCATGATGTTGGCTTTCAATATTGCTGAAATAGAAGCAAAAGGACAGTATCACTAAGGAAGAAATGAAAACTCCACTCTGCAGTATTTCACTGTATAAATCTACATAACATGGTGAATATATTTGGTAATACTTTGCTCTACTTATCTTGTTTGCTTAATTATATGGTGTTTTGTTCTTTATCCAAACAATATTCTGAATTTAGAATTCTGATTTTCTGCATCAAAGAATAGGACTGAAATGTGAGGTTAACAGCGAAAACAAAGCTGCGAGATCACATAACTCTCGGAGATATGCAGCTTCTAGTTTATAAAGTGATTTCTACTTTCATGTAATTAGAGCTTAAAAATGACATATCATGTCCCGGAGAACTTAATGAAGTAAAAGAAGATCAAAATATGAAGCCTTTATCAAACACATAATTAGGGGAAAAAATATTGCTGAATTTAGTCACAAAAGTCTCCTGTCCTTTTAGGTTACCTTTACACACCGCAACTGAGAGGCAATCCGGAGCCCCGTCACCGTCGCTGTGAAATTGCTGCGTGTATTTATGGAATCCGGTGGTGTTTTTGAAAGTTGTGCCCGGTTTCGATTTCACAGCACTGCTCCAAAACTAGAGGTAACCATGAAGGGGAAATTCCCTGCTTTTGGCATGTGAAAGGGGCGATGGGGATGGAATAAGCGTCGCCTACTGATTTCCCAGAGGCGTGCCACAGTGTGCTGGATACCGCCCCCCCCAGCGATGATTGGTGGTGGCTACTGTGTTACCATTGGCTGTCCCTTCACAGGGAGACATATTTGATGAGCTGTCCATTCACACTACACAAGTGCAATGACATCATGTTTTAGCCAGCCTTCCTGCGCAGGCTGGCCAATCATGACGCTGTTGCGTTGTCTAATCAGCGTGTTTGGGACGCGGAATACACAAGTATGTCACGCCTATGTTCTTGCGGCACTAACCATGTACGCCCACATTCCTTTGGGGATTGTGGCATGTGAAGCGGCGTCGGGAGTCAACCGGATGTTTCCTATTGATGGTGTGGGAACTTCCGGGATGACACATCGCCTTAGGTTGAGGGTGAAATTGCGGCGTGTAAATGCGCCTTCGGCGTTCAGAGGCAACCATGAAAAATGTGCATGCGCACGTTAGGTTGCCTCCGATCGCCGCCAAAAGTTGCGGCGTGTAAAGGTACCCTAAGAGAGGAACATTGTCACTCTGAAGTGCTAAGGCACAGATGTTTCTCCTATCTCAGAAGCAAAAAGTCTCACACCATGGTCAAAATAGAGAGACAGTGAAGAATCTGACTTCAGCTCACCTCCATCTCCCTTAAAGTAAAGAAGAAAACTGATGGAACTTCCTAACCTGCAAGTCTGAACAGGTGCATACTGAACACAACATATATCATACACTAATAAACAGTTGCATTCTGAAATGCTAAGGGATGCAGACAATGAATATAGGAATATGAAGATGCATTACTACTAAGGAAAAACATATAAAACTTTTTTTGTTTTTATAAATTCTTTATTTAAAGGTTTTTTTTTTAACAAACAAGGAAACAAAAGAATATAACAACTTTTTGTGACATGAAATAAAGGTTACTTGTTACATAACCCAGTTGTTATTTTCAGAAAATAAAAAAGTAATTTAACTATAATAGGAAGTGGATGGGGGGGTGTAAAGGGAGTGGAGGCAAAAACCTAGGGAGAATTGGGAGCAGGGGAAGGAAGGGTAGATAAGGGTTCCAAGGTGTCCCGCTCAGAATTTGTTAAAAAGTGGGAATTAGAGCTTAACACAAAATTCCACTCATAGGAAATACACACAAAGTTTAAAAATACTCATTGGCTAGCTTCTTCTTTGAGGTTTCAATAACTCAACTATAAAATCATTTCAAGATTTTACAGAACTCCATCCATCCTATAGAATGAACAGTTCTATTTCTCCCCTTTGTTGGAGATGCAACAGAGAAAGAGGTACTCCAACACACATTTGGCTAGAATGCATAAAAATCAAACAGTTCTGGTTAAATATCAAAGAGTTCATAAAAACAATTTCTCAAGATTGACATACCAATAACACCCGGCTTCATTCTTCTCAATTTAGACCCCTCGAATATATACCTAAACAGAAAATCGCTGATACCTCGTCTGATCAATGCGGCTAAAATTACCACTGCACGGCATTGGAAAGATGTTGAAGCCCATACATGTAGAGAATGGTTAAAAGAAGCAAATCAAACAGGCATATACGAAAAGCTTAGACTATCCAACTCCAAAAACTATTGACTCCTGGACCCTGTAGTTAAATACAACCTCCAGGAGAAACAATCTATTCGAATGTTTATACCCTCATTTGAAGGACTGAACTTTTAACTACTTAGTCAACATCATCACTCTGAGCAGGACACCTTGGAACCCTTATAGAAAACATTTTTAAAAATGAGATTCTTAGCATACACATTTCACTGGTGACGAAGGCACGGCTCATACGGTAGTCTGAACTTTTCTCCAGTATTGAATGAATGTGAAACCTGGCCAATGAAGAAACAGGACAGAAGAATCAACACCTTTGAAATGTAGAGCTGGAGAAGGATGTTATCAACACCATGGATGGCAAGAAGAATTACGAATTACAAATCAATTCTGGAACAAATCAATCCAGACATGTGACTTGAAGCAAGGATCACCAAGCTAAGACTTGTCTACTTTGGACACATCATAAGAAGAGAGACATCACTGGAGAATGACATCATGGTGGGAAGAATAGAAGGAACAAGATGAAGAGGAAGACCAGCAACCCAATGGCTTGATACTGTCAAGATAACGGTGGATAAAAACCTGGTGAACCTATCTAGGCTTGGAGAAGAACCTGGTGGACCTATCTAGGCTTGGAGAAGACCCTGGTGGACCTATCTAGGCTTGGAGAAGACCCTGGTGGACCTATCTAGGCTTGGAGAAGACCCTGGTGGACCTATCTAGGCTTGGAGACGACCCTGGTGGACCTATCTAGGCTTGGAGAAGGCCTTGGTGGACCTATCTAGGCTTGGAGAAGGCCCTGGTGGACCTATCTAGGCTTGGAGAAGACCCTGGTGGACCTATCTAGGCTTGGAGAAGACCTTGGTGGACCTATCTAGGCTTGGAGAAGACCCTGGTGGACCTATCTAGGCTGCACATGATAGATCTTTCTACCGAGCATTCATCCATCATGTTTCCATGGCTCGAGATGGAGCTGAAGGACGTTAATAATAATAAATCCAATATGTGTTGTTAGAGTCCAAATCCCCTTTCCTCTAAGCGGAAGCTATTTTCATGTTTCATAATATTTTAAAGTACCAGTTTGGGATACATTTAATATGTTAAAAAAAAAAATTTTAATGGTGAGGATGGGAAAAACAGCAATCCTGCTATTTATTTTGTTCTGCATTTTTTACTGTGTTTACTGAGTGGAATAAGCAAAAAGTTCACTATATGTTACAATTCAGTACATTATTTGTGATACTAAATTTATATAGGATTGTTATTACATTGTCTTATTAGTTTTTTTTTACTTATATATTACTATATTTGTATAGCTATAACTTTTTTTCTTTTTCTATTGACAGGACATCCTACAAGAGCCACTACTCCCAACAATCCAGGAGCAATTAGCTTTTTCCATCATGATAGCGATCAGGTCACAAGGAGAAAAGTGATAACTATGCGGCTTGTTGATTGAAATATTGAAATTTTGGGTCCATGACCAGGAAACTCCCCAGATCTCAATCTCACTCTGAACCTGTGGTCAATGCTTGAAAAGTGGGGGGACAAACAAACATACAGAAAATGTGATAAACTCCATCACTGATTAGTTAAGAATGGGTCATCAATCAAGATTTAGCCCAGAAGCTGATATCCATCTACCAGGGCAAATGGTAGAAGCAGGTGGAAGGGTTGCATTTCCAAACTCGCCCTGCAGCATAGGGGGGCCCAAAAGACCCTTTGGCCTATAGAAAAATACTAATGCTATTAAAGATTTGCAATATTTGGGGTCCTCGTTGGAGCTTTTGCATTGGGACCCATGAGCTTCAATTACACCACTGGGTAGAAGTCTTGAAAAATAAGGGTTGACACTGTAAATCTTTGTATAACGGTGATGTATTTGTCAATAAAAGTTTAAAAACCTCTGATCTGCTGATTTTACTTCAGTACACACTGAGAGGGAACCTGCCAGTTAATGTATGCCCCCCAGCTATCACTATCTGTACCTGCAGCTTCATAATACTATTCTAATCATCCCTGTCTGAGCTCATAATGTTATAGGTGAAAAAAAGCATTTATGCACTTGCAATTTCTTATGTAAATGAACCAGTGTGTAGTCGCCTTGGAGGATGAAGTTTTTGTGGCAGGTTAATAGTTAACTCATTTCCAACTTCTCTGTATAAAAGAACCTGTGTGATGTCATGATCATGTGACCATAGTGGGCGGATCTAAGCTAGCAAATTATTATGTGCTATGAAGACTTAGCTCTGCCTATTGTAGTCACATCGTTGTGACATTGTGGCGCCCCGCAACGAGTGCGTCACAAGAGGGTATTGCAGCCATAAAAGCAGCCGCAATATTCTCTGACCCGGCAGTGATCTGGTTAACTTAGAAATCCAACCCTGCATGCATCACCTAGAACAGAGGGCCAATCCTAGGTCCTGGTGGGTGGAGTGTTAGGGAAGTGTAGTAGAACACACACAATAGTCTAGACAGAACAGAAGATAATAGTCTAGAACTCGGAGAAGAAGGGTCTAGGACTAGAACTTGGAGAGGAACGGGGGCTCCGCACCCCGTGCAGCCCCTGGGCCGTCACCGATCGGGTGTTAGCACCTGAGGCCTTACCAACCGGGATTGGGCATTATTCACACGGGTTCCCAAAAGACTCCCGTGCCCACAACTCACAGCCGGTTCACTGGTACCGAAGCTGGCAGCAGTTCACCTCTGCTACGCGAACCAGAAGCGTGGAGGAGCAGCTTTACAGGAGCACCCCACCACCAGCCAACTTCCAGTCGTCTAACCAGCGGTATACCCACTGAGGGACCCAAGGCTCCCCAAAACATCCAGAACGTACATCATGGATAGGGCATTGAAGCAGCCTCCCCATACCCGACCTGGTATTCCTGGGCGACACTGGCAACCAATTAGTTAGAATGGAGGAACACTGCGGATTTCTAAGGGACACCATCACTGCTGAGTCCACCCGGTCTACTACCCAACCACTCTATGCCATGTACTGCCTGCTGGTTACAGTAAAGACCCGTTGCAGAGACTTTCTGTGTCCGTGCTTCCTTATGAACTGTCCATCCGCACTACAAGGTAACCGCAGCTGCCGCACAACATCTTGAGCAGCTCCAGCCTCCGGGGATCACCGCTCAGCCTGTGGGGAGCGTAACATTTTACTGCTGTTCTTCCCCCGGAGGTTCCGCAGCGTCCGTAGTCCTTACCGAATCTACTCATAGGTGGCGTCACGAATAAATTAAAACCCCTTTAATCTGTTCCACCAAGACGTCTTCAACACTTTTGATCTGCACTACACCGGGCCCCACTACCGGCAGGTGCGGTCCACCCGTGACAAGGAGGAAGGAAGCATCGCCTGTCTAAACCGGAGTCCCGGCCGCGGTGAGTCAGAAAATGGCATCACGAACAGGATACGAGCAGGCCCGTTACCCAACGGGTATGATGTGCTTAAAATGGACTTTATTGTCTACAAATTGGACTTTGTTCGTCCCTAAAAGAACTTTCCCGCCTTTTCACCGCCGGGCCAAGATGGCGCCCAAGATGGCGTTCCCGCCTGCAAGCCCAGGAGTGAGTCAACCCCCCCCCTCATCGTGGGAGGGCTAAGGACAAAAGGCGCCAAACTCTTTGTCCGCCCTGATTGCTCGAATCAACCATGGGGGCGGACCCCAAAGACTTTTCCCACCATTGGACTACAAAAGCCCACAGGAAATGGGAGTGACACAGAAGTTCTTCACCAGCTCTACCAGAACGCTTACCGGTTGAACGGGTGTGGTTTCCCTCCGAAGAAGAGAATGGCCAGCATGAGACTCCAAGACCTGATGCGGGAGGTCGAGGCGGAGGCCAGAGCAGCCATAGGCCAACCGGGTCCGGGTCCTGCCCTTACCATAGACGGCAGCCCCGACTTCTGGCTAGAGGCTCTACAAGACCTCCGGGTGCGACTAATTGAGACTGTGGAATGGACGATTCGCAGCTGGAGTGCGACCCTAGGCAGACGACTACACCATGCGATGCAGCAGAGCCGACCGGGTACCGCTACTCCAAGCCCAGACGACGTCACCAGCTTCTCGACCGCCTCACCGTCGCCTACCACCTGTCCTGCTTCGTCACCGGAGCCCATAGACTGCATCATTCCGGTGGAGGCCGCAACTCGACCCGTTCCAGCGATTAATACCGCAACCGACCCCGTTCTTGAGCCGGAGCTTATAACACGCTCCATAGAAGAACTTGATCTCTACCAGGTTCCCGCCGAGGAACCCGCGACATGTTTCACCACTACAGAGACAGTCGCTTGTTTCGTCCCCGTACCGGAGGCTTCCCTTGCAATTGCCGAGGCCTACCTGGTAACCGGATTGAGACCCCTCTACCAACAGAAACAGATGAAGAGGCAGGCAGCCTGGAAGCCCTGCAGGACGTCTCTGTGGAAGGATCCGCAGCACCACCACCCTGTTGTACAACGGAACCAGCTTCAACATCTCCAGCCATCGAGCAGCCTGATGTAGTCATTGAAGGAGAGGTCGGAGAGGATGACGACGAGACCCGCAGCACCGCTGAGGATTTCGACACCGGGTTCGCTTCGGGAGACACCGAGGAACTTCCTACCGGGCATACAGCTCGGGTACACTGGTCGGGTGCAAAGCTGACACCTTCCCCTGTGCCGTTCCACCGGGTGCCGGTTCAGACAGCCCGCCAAGTTCAAGCTTCCCGCCAAACCACCAGCTCCATTACTCATCTCTAGACCCCGAGCCGTAACGACGGAGATGTACGCCAGAGACGACGAGAGGAGTGGCAAGCCCGAGAACGCGCCAATATGCAGGCTCGTGCCGAGGCTCGCCGCCAGCCGCCGCTGCCTGCTGAACTCCGCCGTGAAGGTAGAATTTCCACCTTTAACTTACATACCGGGTGGGGGTTCGCTTGGGAGGTGGGTTTGAATGAGGAGGTGTTTGTGGGGCGCCGGGACGTTGAGTCAAACTTGCCGAGAGGACATCCCGATCGCGACCTATACCGGGGCGATGTAATCACCTATGAACGCTATGCTTGTCCAGATGGGTGGTTCGCTATCCGGGTGCGCCATCATTCTCCGTGCCAGTGACTTTAAAACTTGAACTCATTCAATAACTCTGTTCCTGTTAATCACTGACTGTGTGATCTCGTGGCTACAGCCTGAACTTTTACATAAGAACCGCCGACCGCCCGCCGGATCCGCACCAAGTGTTTTACCTGTTTATATTGTCTACCTCACTTTTATGCCATATAAGGATGCCATATATTGACCTGTCATTAATAAAAGTGTATTACCTGTTATAAAATACAAAAACCTCTGTAATGTGGGTAGTGTGACGCTTGGGGACAAGCGTATTCAACCAAAGGGGAGTGTGGCGCCCCGCAACGAGTGCGTCACAAGAGGGTATTGCAGCCATATAAGCAGCCGCAATATTCTCTGACCCGGCAGTGATCTGGTTAACTTAGAAATCCAACCCTGCATGCATCACCTAGAACAGAGGGCCAATCCTAGGTCCTGGTGGGTGGAGTGTTAGGGAAGTGTAGTAGAACACACACAATAGTCTAGACAGAACAGAAGAGAATAGTCTAGAACTCGGAGAAGAAGGGTCTAGGACTAGAACTTTCTGTATCCGTGCTTCCTTATGAACTGTCCGTCCGCACTACAAGGTAACCGCAGCTGCCGCACAACATCTTGAGCAGCTCCAGCCTCCGGGGATCACCGCTCAGCCTGTGGGGAGCGTAACATCTTGCTGCTGTCCATCCCCCGGAGGTTCCGCAGCGTCGGTAGTCCTTACCGAATCTACTCATAGGTGGCGTCACGAATAAATTAAAACCCCTTTAATCTGTTCCACCAAGACGTCTTCAACACTTTTGATCTGCACTACACCGGGCCCCACTACCGGCAGGCGCGGTCCACCCGTGACAAGGAGGAAGGAAGCATCGCCTGTCTAAACCGGAGTCCCGGCCGCGGTAAGTCAACATCACGCAGGTCCTTTTATACAGAGAAGTTGGAAATGAGTTAACTATTAGCCTGCCAGAGTGACTACTGTCACACTTAGGAGGTGAGGGAATCAGGTAACTGAATGGTGAGAGGGGCGAGGGATTCAGGGGGAGCTAATGTGATCTTACACTGGTTGTCCCTTGCTTGCCCTGCTCTCGGAGGTACCTCTGTTGGTGAGGAGGTCCGAATCTCCACACTATTTTCTGAGCTCCTGATGAGCCCTAGGCTGAGGTCCCCTACCACCACCCACGGATCCAGAATAACAGCTACTCCCAAAGCAAATACTTCAGCTCAGCAACAAAACATCTACAATGCACAAAGAGCAAGAGTGAATAACTCTATCAGCGGCATTTGTCAGAGGAGTGGGGAAAGCTATTTAAACCTGGGAGAGGGGATCCAGGTGAGTCACTCCCTAACCTCACATCAACCCCTCAACCAGCAGCTGAGCACAAGACCTTCACATCCATACCTCATGCAGCTCTTGAACAAATGCAGACACAACACACACAGCAGCATCGAGCAAAGTAAGTGCAATCTAAGCGCGTTACCATACCCCCTCTTTTAAGAGAGTCGACAACAGACACCTCCAAAGGAAATCTACATCTCCTGAGTGACAAGACATGAAAGATGTTATGGGTCGCCAAAACTGAGGGTAGGTCAAGTCGGTACAGAAAATGGCCGAAATCCAAAATAGTCCTATACCGCAGGAACTAGGATCCCCAGCAGCACACCTCCACCTGACGTGTTTGGACAAGACCCACACATACTCATTCACTCTCAGATCTGGACCTGCACATTTATTTCCGAGTATGCAGTCACAGTCAGAGGGCACATATCCAGGACGGCAAACAGCAGCAGTGTTCCCCCAGGGCCCAGGGCTCCCTCCCCTGGAGTGCAGAGTAGGAACCACCGCCCATCCTCGGCCCCTCCTCATGGAATGATGCATAGACCCACCATTAAGCTGAGGCATAGTCCGGATTCCACCCCCTTTTCTGGGCTCGCTCCCAACCACTTCTGGTAGAGGGGTAGGAGTTGGTGCAACCAGTATGGTTGAAATAGATGTAGCCAGGCAATTACTCACACAGAAAGCCCCCCAAGATACAGCCTTTCTGGCCCTCCAGTCAATCACCAGGTTGTTTTTCTCCAGCCAGGGAAGGCTCAATACAATGGGAGTGGGCAGGTTCTCCAAGAGGTGACAGGACAGAACCTCTTGGTGGAGAGTTCTTAAGCTCAAGTTCACATTACGCACAACTTGAGAGATGACCCTCTGGCTGAGTGGAACTGAGTCGATCAAGGCGATGGGAATGGGTCTCACTAAAGCATTGCTGGTGAGACCATGAGCCTGAGTAAAGCAAGAATCCATCAAACTGACACCTGCTCCGCTATCGACCAGTATCGGCACAGTCTCGGTTTTACCATCTGCCACCACCATGGCAGACAGTGTGAACTGAGACTTAGCACAGAAGGAAATATAAACCCTCTGGTTGTCTCCTTCCGGACAACCCGAGGTAGGCTGCTTCTGAGACTGTGAGGTTGTCTTAGAGCCAAGTGGAAAAACCTTAATAAAATGGTCCGATTTGCAATAGAATAAACAAACTCCGCCCACTTGGTGAACAGTAGCCACAGAAGATTAACACAAGAACCTACTGCCCCTAACTACATGGATTCAACAGGTATAGTCTCCTCAGCAGGGATAGGTTCAGGAGACAAAGTAGGTCTCGGTTTCTCCGTCCGGCATCTGTCAACCCGTATGGTTAGGGACATCGCAGCCTCCAATGACTCAGGTGCGGCGTACTGAACCAGGGTGTCTTGCAGTCTGGCTGACAAACCCAAGCAGAGCTGACTCTTGAGGGCTGGATCATTCCACTGGGTGTCAGTCACCCATCTCCGAAACTCAGAGCAGTACTCCTCCACTGCTCATGTGAGATTAGACTCAGCAAAGCTTACCCTATCAGGTTCACCTGAGCCATAGCAGCAAAAAACCCGTCCACCAACCACAACGATGGTGAAACGGCCGGTGAGGGAAAAAGCCCCGGTCTTGGGGTCCCCTTTAAGAAGGGAGACTATTATTCCTACCCGCTGTTCCTCATTACTAGATGAAAGGGGCTGGAGCCTGAAATAAAGTTTACAGGCTTCACGGAACACAAAAAATGTGTCTATTCCCCAGAAAACCTATCCGGAAGAGAGACCTTCTGGCACAGCCTGAGCATGAGCTGATGCCAGGTAACCAAAGACTTGCTGCAGCTATTGCACTACCTGAGTTCGCAGACCAGTTACCTCTTCGGAGATGGTCTGCATCAGGCAAGAAGATGCATCAGCTGAGGCAGTCTGAGACATAATGGTTCAAGGAAAAGTTAGGGCCACTGATAATGTCACGATTAGGAGGTGAGGAAATCAGGTAACTGAATGGTGAGAGGGGTGAGGGGATTCAGGGGGAGCTAATCTGACCCTTACACTGAGGTCCCTGGCTCGCCCTGCTCTCAGAGGTACCTCTGATGGTGAGGAGGACCGAGTCTCCACCCTATTTCCTGAGCTCCTGATTACCCTCGGCGGAGGACCCCTACCTCCACCACGGATCTGGAATTACAGCTACTCCCAAAGCAAAGACTTCAGCTCAGCAACAAAGCATCTGCACAGCACAAAGAGTCAGAATAAATAACTCTATCAGCGGCGTCTGACAGAGGAGAGGAAAAGCTATTTAAAGGTAGGGGGACAGGATTCCAGATGAGTCACACCCAAGCCTCACATCAACCCCTCAAACAGCAGCTGAGCACAAGACCTTCACCTCCGTACCTCATGCAGCTCTTGAAGAAATGCAGACACAACACACACAGCAGCATCCAGCAAAGTCAGCGCAATCTAAGAGCGTGACAACTATGTCCTCCAAGGTGACTACACACTGCCTCATTTACATAAGAAAATTTAAGTGCATCAGTGCACCTTTACCATTACACTATGAGCTCAGACAGGGTTGATTAGAACATTACTATTAAGCTGCAGGAACAGACAGTGATTGCTGGGGGGGGCATAAACGACCTGACAGTTTCCCTTGAAACAGGAAACAGTTTAAAAACCAAAATTTGTGGCCATTAGTCCGCGACAGAATACTGTAATTCTTTTTTCACATTTTTGGCACATTTGCAATGTGTCAATATCAGTGATTGCATTTTGTAGATCCAAGGTTTGTAGAGTGGATCTCCAGAAGGACTTAGCTGTTCAATGGCTGTACAGTTTGTGTTGGCACAGTTTCTGGAAGTAGCCAGAAAAGTTAAATCCCACAACATATTTATCAGTGAGTTTGTGTTGGCACAAAGCGTCTGCAGTTCATAAGTATCCGATGCCAAGACAAGCACAGCAGGCAGTTTGTGATTGCTAATCTACAAGAAATCCCCCTGGGCAGCTGCATGGAGTTTTGACCATAGGGCTGTGTGGTTTGGCTCTACACAATGCCAGTAATATTATCTTTTCTTCTGTTCTTGATGAATCAGTCAGCAAAGGACAGTGGATGGAGAGAGCAGTTATGTAGCAGCTGTACAAGGAAATGCTCTGGAGGAAAGAAGGGAGATGAATAGAACATAAAGATTTAATCTGTGGCACATTGTACAATTTGCAAGTGTTGTGAAAGAGATTGATTTAAATACTTGATGAAGCAAACAAGATACAGTTTAACAGGGTGTGAAGGTACAAAATGTCAAATTAACATTTGCCATACTGGATTGAAGAAGATAGATAGATAGATAGATAGATAGATAGATAGATAGATAGATAGATAGATAGAAAGTTTCAGTTTTTTAAAGTTGAAGGTAGACTTAAAGGGACTCTGTCAGGTCATTTTTTAGTATGATACTAATCGTATCATTGAATAGTGCTTGGGCAGAGCTTTCAGAATATGTAGAAATCATTATTGTACTCACTGTAGTTCTCTTACTATAAGCATCTTCACACCCAGTAGGCAGCTGTTTTCACTAGTCCGGTCAATTACTTTTACTGCTGACTAGTATGCAGTAGGTAAGTGTTCATTTATTATTCACTACTTCCCAGGATGGCATGCCCTGCCCCCTGTGCTCTGCCTCACTGCTAGTTTCATTTTCATTTTGCTGTCCTGCATGGTGCTTCTGAAGGGAAGGGGGAAGGGAGAGATGGCAGGCATGTATCAGATAGCTCATCTAGGTAAGGAAATCTCCATTTGTTGCTCTGAGGAGAAGCCATGCTGTCTGTATGGGATTTTGTGTGCTTATTTGAACATTCGTTTTGCTGCATACAAGGAAAGCAGAGACAGAACGATACAGTCCCCCTCACCATGTGAGTGAGTTCCACTGCTTTTGTTGTATGCTTATGACACGCCCACTCCAGGGCTCGGGAAGGCTCAGGGACCGGGCGGTTGTTCTACTTTACCTCTCTTCGGTTCTTTTCATGGGAACAGACAGGGGCCGAAACCCCGGTCCCATGACCCTGGCGGTGTCATTAAAAATAAACAGGAATGGATGACAGGGAAAGTCTAAGGGGAAAGGGGTATTCATGATGCTACCAGCGGTATGCGGCCAGGGTAGCCGGCAGTGCTGCAGATCCTTTGGGGATGATGACCGGCAGATTAGATGGTCCCGCTCCCCGCAGGATGAGAGAAGTCCCCAGGGCAGTGAGACGCGGTACTCAGTCCATGCCTTGGCCAATGTATATTTGTCCTCCTTCAGTACCCTCGGTGTTCCGGGCGACCTCTGCGGCCGGTGGTCGCTGCTCAAGAAATTCTCACATACACCACAGATGCAGTTCCATTACTTTTACTTGATGTTTCAACATGGCTGCCGGGTACGTTCCTTGCTAGGCTCCGGTTCAGCGTTGTCTCCAGGACCGGGTTGGTGTTACTGAGCCTCAGTTGGTGCCCTCTCTCCCTCTCGCTTACTGGGTGTATTCAGTCTATGGTGGGTCTATGTTCTCGCTCTCTCTCTCTGCGTTATAAGGGGTAGCTCTCTTCTGAGGCGAGCAGGTTGTTGCTCTGCCCCTCAGGCTCTCAACGCTCTCCAAAGCACAGAGCTCAAGTACCGATGGCCACAGGTGCTGTTGTGTCCCGGGCACAATTAGGTTCCTCTCCCAGGCACTGCTCCCTAGTTCGGCCATCTTCCTGCTGCAGATGTGGGACGAGTCCCATGGCAAGAACAGATGATCTAGCTTGACTTTGTTTTTACATTCACTGACTGCCTTTTGTTGATGTACAATCATGTATATAGTTGTGACATGTATATTTTACCTGTACAAATGTCTTTTTTGTGTTTAATGTTTAAAATATAAGTTTTTCATAACAACTTTGTTATTATTCTGGTATTTATTAACAACTTTAGTGTACACATATCACCCGATGAAGTGTCATGTTGACTGATAAAGTACACATGTAATGTAGTCCTGTTACGAAAGCTTCAGTGCCGTCTCTCCCCCATGTGCTGTGTATTTTGTTCCCTCTCTACCCCCGTTGCCCCCTGCGTACCATGCCCCACCCCCTGTGTCTCATTTCCCCTTCTGTGTGCCATCTATCAACCTGTGGACCCCTGTGTGTTTCACCCATTTTTTTCCCCTGTGTCTTTCCCCTCTTGGGTCTACCCACAAAAAAACACAAACATAACCACAGACAGGGCCGGCCCTACCGCTGTGCGAGTTGTGCGGTCGCACAGGGCGCCGCCTGCCATGCTTCAAAGGGGGCGCCGTCGTTCCCTGGCCCTCTGCTCTGCCCCGGGCCGCCGATGTGCCCCCTGCCCTCCGATCTCCCCCCTGTGGGCTCCCCCCTGTGGATGATCTCCCCCCTGTGGACCACAGGTGGTAGTGCTGCCCCCCTGCTGATGCCGTTCCCGCTCCTATAGTCCTGGCCGCCGACGCTGCGACCAGGTTTGGCGTACTGGGGCTGCTGGCAGGGTGTCTGCCCCAGGCTCAGCAGACTCCTGCTGCAGCGCCTGCGGTCTCCAAACCGCCCCCGCCAGCAGTGTGAGCCGGCTACATGAGCCGGCTGCATGCTTCACAGTGCCCCGCATTGACAGGACCTGTGATGATGTCAAAGGAGGGGAGGAGTCACGGGGGTCACATGATCATCTCCTCAGTATGCAGCCAGGACTCCCACCATGGTGCTGGATGAGGTGAAGTTCATGTGTGGGGCTGAGGGATTTACAGTGTAAATGAATGTAGCAGAGCTGTGTATGTATGAGGTATATGGAGTGGAGCTGAGTGTACGAGGTGTACAGAGTGGAGGTGCCTGTGTATGAGGTGTATGGAGTGGGGCTGTGTATGTATGAGTTGTGCAGAGCGGAGCCGAGTGTGTATGAGGTGTACGGAGCGGAGCCGAGTGTGTATGAGGTGTATGGAGCAGAGCCGAGTGTGTGCGAGGTGTACAGAGCAGAGCCGAGTGTGTACGAGGCGTATGGAGCAGAGCCGAGTGTTTACAAGGTGTACAGAGCGGAGCCATGTGTGTACAAGGTGTATGGAGCAGAGCCGAGTGTGTATGAGGTGTATGGAGCAGAGCCGAGTGTGTACGAGGTGTATGGAGTGGAGCTGTGTATGTATGAGTTGTGCAGAGTGGAGCCGTGTGTGTATGAGGTGTACGGAGCGGAGCCGTGTGTGTACGAGGTGTACAGAGCGGAGCCGAGTGTGTACAAGGTGTACGGAGCAGAGCCGTGTGTGTACGAGGTGTACAGAGCGGAGCCATGTGTGTACGAGGTGTACCGAGCAGAGCCGAGTGTGTACGAGGTGTACAGAGCGGAGCCATGTGTGTACGAGGTGTACCGAGCAGAGCCGAGTGTGTACGAGGTGTACGGAGCAGAGCCATGTGTGTACGAGGTGTACGGAGCAGAGCCGAGTGTGTACGAGGTGTACGTAGTGGAGCCGTGTGTGTATGGAGTGAAGCCGAGTGTGTACGAGGTGTATGGAGTGAAGCCACGTGTGTACGTTACGGAGCTGAGAGTGTACGAGGTGTACGGAGTGGAGCTGCGCTTGTACGAGGTGTACGGAGACGAGCTGAGAGTGTACGTGGTATGCGGAGAGGAGCCGAGTGTGTACGAGGTGTACGAAGCGGAGCCGAGTGTGTACGAGGTGTACGGAGCGGAGCCGAGTGTGTACGAGGTGTACGGAGCGGAGCCGAGTGTGTACGAGGTGTACGGAGCGGAGCCGAGTGTGTACGAGGTGTACGGAGCGGAGCCGAGTGTGTACGAGGTGTACGGAGCGGAGCCGAGTGTGTACGAGGTGTACGGAGCGGAGCCGAGTGTGTACGAGGTGTACGGAGCGGAGCCGAGTGTGTACGAGGTGTACAGAGCGGAGCTGTATGTGTACGAGGTGTACGGAGCGGAGACCAGTGTGCAGTGTGTACAAGGTGTACGGAGCAGAGCTGTATGTGTACGAGGTGTACGGAGCGGAACCATGTGTGTACTAGGTGTACGGAGTGGAGTCCAGTGTGTACGGAGTGGAGCCGAGTGTGTACGAGGTGTACGGAGCGGAGCCGAGTGTGTACGAGGTGTACAGAGCGGAGCTGCGCTTGTACGAGGTGTACAGAGCAGAGCTGTATGTGTACGAGGTGTACGGAGCGGAACCATGTGTGTACGAGGCGTACGGAGCAGAGCCGTGTGTGCAAGGCGTTCGCAGTGGAGCCCAGTGTGTACAAAGCGGAGCCGCGTGTGTACGAAGCAGAGCCACATATGTACTAGGTGTATGGAGTGGAGCCATATGTGTACGAGGTGTACAGAGCGGAGCCACGTGTGTACGAGGTGTACAGAGCGGAGCCACGTGTGTACAAGGTGTACGGAGCAGAGCCGAGTGTGTACGGGGTGTACAGAGCAGACCCGCTTGTGTACGAGGTGTACGGAGCAGAGCCGCGTGTGTACGAGGTGTACGGAGCAGAGCCGCTTGTGTACGAGGCGTGCGTGCTGTACAGAGCTTAGTGTGTACTAGGTGCACGGAGCGGAGCCATGTGTGTACCAGTGGTGGCCCCGCGAACATGCCACTCCTATAGTCCCGGCCGCCTCTGGCGGCAGTATTCTCCTGAGTCCCGGTCGCCGCTGTCCACCCCTCTGCAGCTCAGCACGGCGGGGAACAATGATGTCATCACTTAGCGCCGCTGTGCCGAGACATGCAGAGCGGCAGAGGAGATGCTGAGTGGAAGAGGTATTTACTTTTTATTTTTTTAATAGTTTTTTTTTAGTGAGTACACTGATGAGAAACTATGTAATGTATAATATAATATAATATAGGAGGACAATGGGGGTGCAATATACTATATGGAGAACTATTGTGGCCCATTATATTATATGGAAGACTATGGGGTGCATTATACTATAAGGAAGGCTATAGGGAATGCATGATACTATATGGATGACTATGTGGGTCCAATATGCTGTATGAAGAGAGCTATGGGGGTGCAGTATGATATATGGGCTTGCATGCTATATGGAGGACTGTGGGGGTTCATTATTCTATATGGTGGACTGTGTAGGTACAATATGCTATATGAATGACTGTGGGGTGCATTATACTATTTGGAGGACTCTGGGGGTGCATTAATCTATATTGAGGACTGTGGGGCTGCATTATTCTATATGGAGGACTGTGGGGTGCATTATACTACATGGAGGAGTGTGGGGGTGCATTATTTTATATCGAGTACTGTGGGGGTGAATTGTTCTCTATGGAGTTCTGTGGGGGTGCAATATGCTATCTGGAGGACTACGGGGTGCAATATACTATATGGAGGACTGTGGGGGTGCGGTTTTCTATATTGAGGACTGTGGGTGTGCATTCTATTTTATAGAAGACTATGGGGGTGCATAACATATGGAGGAATGCGGTATACTATGTGGAATACTATGGGGGTGTATTATATTATATGGAGCAAATTATACTATATGGAAGCCATTATAATATTTGGAGGGCTCTGTGAGAGGCATGATAATACTTTGAGGGCTACGAGGGAGACTTTATACTTTATGAAGGGCTATTTGAGGGCTGTGCTGGGGACCATTATACTGTACATAGGTCCATTTTACTACATGGAGAGCTGGGCGGGGGTCATAGTTGGGGATCATACTGTACTGGGGTAGTTGAAGGAGGTACAGTAGGTTCATCCATACTGTGCGTGTGGAGGAATGCACTGTGGAGGATCATACAGTGTTTGTGGGGCACTTTTGTTGGCAATGAAAGGGGAATCTAGGGGCTTCAGTAGGAGGAAAATTACTTTGTAAAGGCTGACATGTTGTGAGAGATGTACCTATGTGACCCAGGCAAATATTGTTGTTTTGGGGGTGCCCAATTAGAACTTCTGCTCTGGGGCTCCATGATTTCTATGATGCAGGATGCATTGTCCCTCTGCTGCAGGACTGATTGGACATAACTTAGGCTGGTTTCAGATTTGCGTTTGTGTCTGCATGCGCAGGGCATGCAAACGCAGGACAAACGCTGCCATACTGATGTGAATGCAGCGGAGATTCTCCGCATGCGTTCACATCAGTATGGTGCCCGGCCAGCCAATCAGCGATCTAGACGGCGGCCGGGAGGCGGAGATCCTCCTCCTCCTGGCCGCTGCCGACGAAATTTCAGTGTGATCCGCAGCGTTCTCCTGCGCCGCCATGCGGAGGACACTGCGGATCCATTGAGATCCATGCATTGTTTGTGCGCTTGCAGGCACTTGCTGATAAAACAAGCGCCTGTGAACGCACAAAAAATGCAATATGTTGCATTTGGAGGGCGGAGGAGGGCGTATAAATTATGTGCATCCAAACGGAACCGTTCCCATGTTAAACATAGTAACGCAGTGCGCATGCGTTTGGCTGCGTTCTGTTACACTTGCGTTCTGAACGCAAATGTGAAACCACCCTTACACACCATGTCCAGTGCCGCCCCTCGGTACATTCAGGCATCCAGCCATGTTTCTCCTGAGCAGCGGTTGGTCGGTGGTGCTCTTCCCCCATCTTGCTCCCACATCCTTTGCTCAACCCAATAGGAAGGACCCTGTTATTAATTACGTAAAGACAGCCCCTTGTGTGGCGCTTGTGATTGGCTAAGCAATTTGGGAGTAAGTGTGGTCTGTTGGATGGAGGAGAAGCGCCATTTTACCAACTTAGTGCAGTGGCGGCTTGTTGATGTTCAGACGGCAGGTCGTTATCTGTGGTGTGTGGACTGTGGTGCATGGTGACATGTCTGAATATTCAGTGCCAGGCAGCGGTCCAGAGTTTTGCAGGCATGTGCCAGAGGTTGGCAATCAGTGCTGCCTCCTGAGCTAGAAGGACGCAGGACAGTGTCTGCCTACAGGACCACAGCTCTGACAGTCGTCATTATGTGTCTAAATGCTTGTGCCAAGCCGCCATTGCCATTAATGATTCGTGTTCTGGATTCTTCTGTGTGGTTCTTGTATGTGCGTGTGATGGCGCTGACATCTTTTTTTCTGTTTCTGTAAACTAAAATGTCCACTATTTTGCTCATTTACACAGGATAAATATAAATCTACTATATAAATATAAATTTACTAGCGGGTGGGGGGGGTGCCGTTTTGCAGTTCGCCTCAGGCAGCAGAGATGCTAGGTTCACCCCTGACTGCCCCAGCTGAGCGCTGAGAGCGATCACGCTTCACGGTGACAGGAAGCCGCTGGGAGCTCAGCTGCTTCCTGTCCCGTGATGGCTGCAAGTGCTGGTGCAGTGGTGGCGGCGGCTCCTCCATCCAGCCGGCCTCCCATGGACCCAGAGAGGTGAGGGAAACTGTGCAGAGGAGAAGAGGACAGGGGGACAGAGGAGAAGAGGACAGGGGGGCAGAGAAGGACAGGGGAGCAGAGAAGGACAGGAACAGGGGGGCAGAGAAGGACAGGAACAGGGGGGCAGAGGAGAAGAGGACAGGGGGGCAAAGGACAGGGGGCAGAGGAGAAGAGGACAGGGGAGCAGAGAAGGACAGGGACAGGGGGGCAGAGAAGGACAGGGACAGGGGGGCAGAGAAGGACAGGGGAGCAGAGAAGGACAGGGACAGGGGAGCAGAGAAGGACAGGGACAGGGGAGCAGAGAAGGACAGGGACAGGGGAGCAGAGAAGGACAGGGACAGGGGTGCAGAGAAGGACAGGAACAGGGGGGCAGAGGAGAAGAGGACAGGGGGGCAGGAGGACAGGAACAGGGGGACAGAGGAGAAGACGAGCAGCTGGAGGGACAGAGGAGAGGAGGACGGGTGTGCAGCAAGACAGAGGAGAGGAGGACGGGGGTGCAAGAGGACAGAGGAGCAGCAGGAGGGACAGAGGAGAGGAGGATGGGGGCGCAGGAGGACAGAGGAGCAGCAGGAGGGACAGAGGAGAGGAGGACAGGGGTGCAGGAGGACAGAGGAGAGGAGGACGGGCGTGCAGGAGGACAGAGGAGAGGAGGACGGGGGTGCAGCAAGACAGAGGAGAGGAGGACGGTGGTGCAGGAGGGACAGAGGAGAGGAGGACGGGGGTGCAGGAGGACAGAGGAGCAGCAGGAGGGACAGAGGAGAGGAGGACGGGGGCGCAGGAGGACAGAGGAGCAGCAGGAGGGACAGAGGAGAGGAGGACAGGGGTGCAGGAGGACAGAGGAGAGGAGGACGGGCGTGCAGGAGGACAGAGGAGAGGAGGACGGGGGTGCAGGAGGACAGAGGAGAGGAGGATGGGGGTGCAGGAGGACAGAGGAGAGGAGGACGGGGGTGCAGGAGGACAGAGGAGAGGAGGACGGCGGTGCAGGAGGACAGAGGAGAGGAGGACGGGCGTGCAGGAGGACAGAGGAGAGGAGGACGGGGGTACAGCAAGACAGAGGAGAGGAGGACGGTGGTGCAGGAGGGACAGAGGAGAGGAGGACGGGGGTGCAGGAGGACAGAGGAGAGGAGGATGGGGGTGCAGGAGGACAGAGGAGAGGAGGACGGGGGTGCAGGAGGACAGAGGAGAGGAGGACAGGGGTGCAGGAGGACAGAGGAGAGGAGGACGGGGGTTCAGGAGGAGTGGGGGTGTGTGTGGTGATAATGGCAGCTGTGCCAGGTGTCTCAGCCTCCACCTTCCTGTGTTGGCAGGGTGTGGCATGCTGGGAATTGTAGCTCTCCTGCCTGTTCGGGCGTTACTGTATGGTTTCTGGGCAGTGTGTTGGGTGCTGGGAGTTGTAGTTCTCCTGGGTGGGCTCAATGTTCTCCCGCCTCCTGTCTGTGGTTATTGTGCCTCTTCTGGGATGTCCCCAGCTCCGTGCTGTCCTCAGCTCCGAGCTGTGCACAGACAGTGTACCACCATGTCCCCAAATACATGCTGTGCACAGTGTACCACCATGTCTTCATCTTTGTGCTGTGCACAGACAGTGTACCGTATACTGTCTGTGCACAGCACGGAGCTGGGGACTTGGTGGTACACTGTGCACAGCACAGAGCTGGGGACATGGTGGTACACTGTCTGTGCACAGCACGGAGCTGAGGACATGGTACACTGTGCACAGCACGGAGCTGAGGACATGGTGCTACACTGTCTGTGCACAGCATGGAGCTGAGGACACGGTGGTGCACTGTCTCTCGCCGCCTTAAAATCGGTCTGTTTCCCATCCAGGAGAGTCGGACGAGTTACATCCGTTTTTTGGTCCGTTTGGCAACTGCTGTGCGAGTGTCCGACATTTCTCTCAGAACACATCCGTGTGCAATCCGTGTTTTTTCTCAGCAGCTATTACTGTAGAATCATTTACAGGAACATTTTACAGTTGTCTCAGCTACAGAATGATAATGTATCCGTGAAAAAAACTGATGCCTCTCGGATGGTCCGTGTGCGGTCCGTGATTTTGTCGGACCCGTAGACTTGCATTGGTGAGTCTCGGTGTGAATCACATACTGTCACAACATGTTGCAACTTTTTTCTCATCCTGAATCTGGATGAGAAAAAAGCGTCCGACACTCATCAGTGTGCTCTCAGAGATTGATTGCAATGTAAGAAAATCACACATTGCACTCATCAGAGTTTCACACCAGTGTGTTCGCACCCTAATACTAAAATCCATATAGTAATCCTACTGGTATGGGGAGGGTTTATGGCTCAGTTAGTACACTCCATACTTCTCATATTAACCAGTTAATGCTCTCTTGTCCACCGCACTGCAGTGTCAAAAGAGGACGACAGCGAGGCAGACAGCAACACGGCATCAGAGAGCCCCTGACCTCGAAATAGAAGATCCTCAGATCCCGGTATTGTGACATCATATTAAGAATAACGTTTTTTGCACTTATATTACACTATGAACGCCACAGTACAGCGGCAAAAAATTGCTCCGGCCCTAGGCCCTCCTTGAGTCCGGTTTGTTGCCATACACTGGGGTTGTGCAGAGGTGGCGGTGCACAGTGACAACCCCAATAGGTGAGTGGCCAATTGGCCCAATACTTACCCCCCAATTGCACCCCTTCTCTTTATGTTTTAGTATAGTAGTTATATTCTTGTATATAGGGGCAGACAGTGTATACTATGTATACTTCCGGATTATCAACAACCAAAGGGGCGGCAAATTTTTCGACCGCCCCGGGCGCCACAAACAGTTGCTACGCCACTGTGTACAATGCAGCATTTTGGACGCAACAGAAAATATGCAGTGCTAGAATGCTGCTAATCCTGTTCAAGGGCACAGGTCCTAAAGGTTTATTTTTTTTAATAAACATTTATGTGCCATTGTTACCATCAAGGGAGTATGATTATGTTCATGGAGCTGAGGGGCATCATTTTAATGCAAGATGTGTTGTGTGTTTAAACACATGCATAGTAGTATATTCACATGAACCCATTATTGTTAAATGGTTCCTTGAAGCGTAATCTCTTATGGTACCGGCACACACCGCAATCTCCCCTGGCGATATGTGGCGATCTGACATGCACGGTCACGTTTCTCGTGCCCGCCTCAGATCGCCGATGGCGGCTTCAGAATAAATGAGAGCTGCTGTTGTTCCCTGATTTCCTCGGGATGTCAGTTTTATGTGAGGAAAGAGTGAAGCTGCCACTGATTGGCTGCATGTCTCATGTGACATGGTCTGGGGGCACCAAAGGGGAATTTTGCACAGGGCGCAATTTAGCCTGAGGCCGGCCCTGACCACAGATATACATTTACACTAGAAATAGTCCCGATGATATTGTATCTGGAGTGCAGTGAAATGAACAGGTGCCATAGAGATAGCTGCTGAATACTACAGTCCTCTCTACAGAAAATACGCTGTTGTAGCAGGTTATATATGTTGTATATGTGGCGCCCCGCAATGAGTGCGTCACAGGAGGGTATTGCAGCCAAATCAGCAGCAGCAATATTCTCTGACTCAGCAATCACATAGTTAACTCAGAGATCCATACCCTACATGCATCACCTAGCATAGAGGGCCAATAAGTTCCTGGTGGGCGGAGTGTAGTGGTAGTGTGTAGTGGAAGTTCAGTGCTACAAGAAAGTCTGCCAAGCGTGCAGAAGGGTCTGCAAGATCATCAACTCTGCAACCTAGGAGAGGGGTTGCACAGTTCCGTGCGGCCCCCTGGCCTATTCCCCTGGCCATCTCCCTGCCATCACCCCGGTTGAGCACCATTATTCCCGGTGCCTTACCAACCAATCAACGGGCATCAACATGCGGGTCCAAAATCATCCCGTGCCCATCTACAGCCGGTTTGCTGGTACCGAAGATGGGAGTCGTTTATCACTTCTATGCGAACCAGAGGAGTGGAGGGACCGCTTTACAGGAGCACCCCACCACCGCCACACACAGTCGTCTAGCCAGCGGTGTACCCACCAAAGGACCCAAGGCTCCCCAAAGCATCAGGAACGTACACCCCGGATAGGGCATTTAAGCAGCCTCCTTGTACCCGATCTGGCATTCCTGGGCGACAACGGCAACACAATTAGTTAGAATGGAGGAACATCGCGGATCTCTGAGAAACACTGGTCATTGCTGAGTCCACCGGGTCCACTACCCGTAACTGTATACCATGTACTGCCTGCTGGTTACAGTAAAGACCCGTTACAGAGACTTACAGTGTCCGTGCCTTCTTATGAACTGTCTATCCGCATACTAAGGTAACCGCAGCTGCCTCAGAACATCTTATGCAGCTCCTGGCTCCGGGGATCACCACTCAGCCTGTGGGGAGCGTTCCATCTTGCTGCATTCCATTCCCCGGAGGCCCTGCAGCGCCGGTACAGTTACTGGAACTCTCATAGGTGGCGTCACGAAACAAATTAACCCCTAATCTGTTCAACCCATGACGTCTCTCTTTTTGATCTGTACCACTGGGCCCCACTACCGGCAGGCGCGGCACCCCGTGACAAGGAGGAAGAAGCAAACGCCTGTCCCCCGGCCACGGTGAGTAATATATGGTGGTTCAGGGGTTAGCACTGTATGTGGCTGTGGATTTTACTCCCGTGCCGCTCATTGGCCGTCGGCTGAGCCAATCAGCGGCGCAGGATTGAAATCCCCCAGCAAAGCTTTGCCCATTGTTCACCGTTGACCGCGTCGAACAATGAGTGAAGCGGGATTTAAACCAGGCGCAAACAACGCAGATTGCTTTGCGTCCCCAAACACATATCAAAGGGTCCGTGTCCAACCACGTCTGAAAGGGACGGTCTACAAACTACGGGCGGTTAACAAACACCTCTTGGGGTGGTCCACAAAGACTTCTACAGGGGCCAACTACAAACAATTATTAAAGGGGATGTACACAACCACTTCTTTAAGAGGTTGTTGTTGACCGGCCCTGAAAGAGGTGTTTGTCTACCGCCATTGGAGGTGGTTGGTGACCTCTCCTTTAAGAAGTTGTTGTGTACCGCCACTTACAGTTTGCAGGTTAAGGCCAGCACCACTGCTCCCTCCGTGCATCTCTGTCAGTTCCAGCAGCCCTCCAGGATCCCCTGGGACCTCTCATGCAGGTCCCACACACTGTGAGCCTCTATTCCTGGTGCACACTTCCTCCACACAGCAATATGTCACTTCCAGTTTAGAAAAAGAGCAGGGCTGCACACAGGATAAAAGTGCTCATTCCATTTAATGCATCACAGGGGTGTTACAGGTGGGGGTGCAAAGGAAGGAGGACCGGGTAGCCCCGATGGTACAACGAACGTTTCGCGCTCAGCTGGCACTTCTGCGGGTTGAGAGGATTGTACCCGCAGAAGCGCCAGCTGAGCGCGAAACGTTCGTTGTACCATCGGGGCTACCCGGTCCTCCTTCCTTTGCACCCCCACCTGTAACACCCCTTTGATGCTTTAAATGGAATGAGCACTTTTATCTTGTGTACCGCCATTTTGAGAAGTGTCTTCAATGTCACAGCCACCCCACCATGTGTTTAGGTACACAAGTCAACATATACGCTTAACATGTATTGGCTTGTGCACAAAAACTAACATACATTTTAAATCCTAATTTATCACAAGCCTGTAATGTATATATGTAAGTACATGTGAATATGCATACATGTACACATTAACCATTACAATTGTTTAATTATTACATGACCCTTAAAACTACCATAATAAATTACACAAAGTTATCAGGTACAACACAATTTTATTTTTCAAAAAAAAAAAGAGAAAGGGGGGTGGGGGGTTAAAGGTGACTGTATGTGGTTGTGGGGGCTACAATACTGGGGGGTGGGGGTGTGTGAATAGTAGTGTCAATGGAGGGCGGTGGAAGAGGTGAATCTAAGGATGAAAAAGAAGGGGTGTTCAGATCCAGGTTTGGATTGCAGGGACTACAAACTATGGGGGTGGTTGAAGGGTCTACAGAGAAATAAGGAGTAGAGGAGCGGGAGTATTGAATAGGAAAAGAGGACGCGGTGTTGACAATGGAAGTGGGTTGGGATGAAAGGTGGGGTTAGGATGAAAGGTGGGGTGGGGATGAATCGTGGGGTTGGCATGAATGGTGGGGTTGGCATGAATGGTGAGTGCTGGGAGGCCAAGGATGTGGATGAATGGGATTGGAGAGAGGAGGAATGATGAGGAAAGGTGAAGGAAGCTGAAGAGGGGTATGAAGGGTGGAAAAAGAGGTTATAGTGTGGGAAGGTTGTTGGGTAAGAGGCTGTGATGATGGGGTAGGCTGGGTATTGGTCAGACGTGGTTGTGAGTATTGTACAATACTGGTGTCTGGAGACTGAAAGGGCCCATGAAGGTGTTGTTGGAATTGGACTGGTCTCTCTTCATTTGGGGGAAATGGAGCATGTCTACCGTCCGGAGGATGGGGATGTGGATGATGTAGGGGGGCCAGAGGTGGTTCTGATATCTGTATATTAGGGCCCATCTGCCTGGCCCACTCCACTAGTTCCTGGCAGCCCCGTAGTATATATGACTGCTGATCACAGGACATGTTTTCCATGTCCCTGACAACCGATCTAAAATAGAGGGTGGTATTATCTTTTAAATCTCCCTTCAGCTCCATCAGGTCGATGTGGAGACGCTCAAACCCATCTGACACTTTTTGTGACAGTTGTCTCCACATTTCCTGCTGGAGCTGACAAAGATTTAAAAATTCAGGGAGAACGTTCCTATCTCCCCCCTCTGGCGCTGTCGAGCAGGGCGATCGCATCAGCAGCGTCAGAGGGCTGAGATAGGGTGAAACATGTCACAGGGTCTTCCGCAGTCCCTGAACCCCAAACTGCAGACGCTGCGTTTTGGGGTGACTGCCCATCATCAGTGCAGTGTGTGGGAATTCTAATGTGGCTGTGTGAGTGGGCTAAGACGAGGTCTGGAGAACTAGAACTAGATTTCTATCATATTAAAAGGCTTGTTAAACAGTCGATTATGACTTTGAGGACAGCTACCGAAAGGTGGCGCTAGAGTTCATCCACTTCCTCACTGAAGTGACAATTTGCATATTTCCCAGAGGAGCATTATGGCTATAAGCTTCCTTATCAGCTTATCTGTCTTTTTAAACTGGCTGACAAATTTCTCTACATGAGGGAGAAAGCAAGTTCCCTAGACCACGTCTTAACCTACTCACACAGCCAGATTAGAATTCCCACACACTGCATTGATGAGGGGCAGTCACCCCGAAACGCAGCATCTGCAGTTTGGGGTTCTGACCTGGCACAAATCCTTGGTCATATTAAAAGGCTTGTTAAAGAGTTGATTATGACTTTGAGGACAGCTATCGAAAGGTGGCGCTAGAGTTTGTCCACTTTCTCAGTGAAGTGACAATTTCCTTGGGAAGTGTGCAGCAGGGTATAAAGTGATCACTCACTGTGATTGACAGATGCAATGAATCTATTTGCAGTTTACAGATAATAGGGAGGGGTATAAATAAAAGAAATACATGAATAGAAAGAGCTTCACCAGAAGAATTAGAAAATTATAGCAATTATATATGGATTTTTGACTTGATATTCCTATTAAGGCCATCTAGTTCAAACTAATAATTAATATGTTGATCCAGATAAAGGCAAAAACCCCATGTGGCAGACACTGATAGCTGCATATTAGAAGAAAAATTCCTTCCCGAATAGATAGATAGGATATAGATAACCAGAAAAAATTCACTGCAGCACTCAGTTACTACCAAAAATGCACACATGCTAATAAGTGGTTTGTATATGAGGAAAAAATTTAAAAACTTACATTTTTTAAAAAAAACTCAATATTTTTTGCTCATCAACCACGACACGGTGACCCCAGATCTGATGAGTCCTACGCTAACATCCCTGTCCTCCTTGTCCTCCCTATCCCACTTCTAAGTGGGTGGACACCATCTCAACCTCAGACCACCTGGGGGCGATGAGGGTGCTAAGTGTAGCTGTGGAGCCAGCAACTCCACATATTATACATAAAACAGAAAAAAACTGCACAGCACTCAAGATATAATGTGAACTGGTGCAAGCTGTGATGCTGGTACAAACAACCAGAAAAAATTCACTGCAGCACTCAGCTACTACCAATAATGCACACATGCTAATAAGTGATTTAGGCTGGAGGAAGGTCACAGGTTGACCGAAACGTCGCTAGAACATGCCTGAAGGCCAATAAAGGCTAAGAAACATCCTGAAACAGAGTGCTGCAGTCTTAATTTTTCCTAGATAGATAGATAGATAGATACCGTATTTTTCGCTTTATAAGACACGCTGGATTTTAAGACGCACCCCAAGTTTGGTGAAGTAAAAAAGAAAAAAAAAAGTTTATGTTAAATGGGGTCTGTCTTATAGTGCCAGTGTCTGTCTTACAAATTATATATATGTTCCCCATTCTGGTATATACTGTACAGTGCCTTGTTAAAGCATTTGGCCCCCTTGAACTTTTCAATCTTTTGGCACATTTCAAACATAAAGATATAAAATTCTAATTTGTTTGTGAAGAATCAACAACAAGTAAGACACAATCGTGAAGTGGAACAAAATTTATTGCATATTTTAAACTTTTTTAACAATTATTTTTGAACCTTTCCATTGTAGATTTTGCTTTATGTTTGGGATTATTGTGTTGTTGGAAGATAAATCTCCGTCCCAGTCTCAGGTCTTTTGCAGACTCCAGCAGGTGTTCTTCCAGAATAGTCCTGTATTTGGCTCTGTTCATCTTCTCATCAATTTTAACCATCTTCCCTGTCCCTGCTGAAGAAAAGCAGGCCCAAACCATGATGCTGTGACCACCATGTTTGACTGTGGGGATGGTGTTTTGAGGGTGATGAGCTGTGTTGCTCTTGCATTGTGGCCAAAAAGTTTGATTTTGGTTTCATCTGAGCAGAGCACCTTATTCCACATGTTTGGTGTTTCCCAGGTGGCTTGTGGCAAACTTCAAATGAGACTTTTTATGAACATCTTTGAGAAATGGCTTTCTTCTTGTCACTCTTCCATAAAGGCCAGATTTGTGCAGTATACAACTGATTGTTGTCCTATGGACAGACTCTCCCACATCAGCTGCAGATCTCTGCAGCTCATCCAGAGTGATCATGGGCCTTTTGGCTGCATCTCTGATCAGTCTTCTCCTTGTTCGAGATGAAAGTTTAGAGGGACGGCCTGGTCTTGGTAGATTGCTGTGGTCTGATACTCCTTTCATTTCAATATGATCACTTGCACAGTGGCTCCTTGAGATGTTTAAAACTTGGGAAATCTTTTTGTATCCAAATCCAGCTTTAAACTTCACCACAACAGTATATCGGACCTGCCTGGTGTGTTCCTTGGTCTTCATGCTGCTCTCTGCACTTGAAACAGAGCCCTGAGACTATCACAGAGCAGGTGCATTTATATGGAGACTTGATTACACACAGGTGGATCCTATTTATCATTACCAGTCATTTAAGACAGCATTGGATCATTCAGAGATCCACACTGAACTTCTGGAGTGAGTTTGTTGCACTGAAAGTAAAGGGGCCGAATAATATTGCATGCCCCACTTTTTTTATTTTTTTTTTTAATTTTAAAATATCCAATACATTTTGTTCCACTTCACGATTGTGTCCCACTTGTTGATTCTTTACAAAAAAATTAGAATTTTATATCTTTATATTTGAAGCCTGAAATGTGGCAAAAGGTTGAAAAGTTCAATGGGGCCAAATAATTTCACAACGCACTGTATATATAACCTCCATCATGGCACATAGCCCCCTTGTGCTCCTGGCACATAACCCCACCCCCATTCTGGACATGGTCCCCCGTCACTATAGGCTCCCCTGCAGGCACGCACATAGTAAAATAACAAACGCTTTTAACTCACCCTCCGTAGCTCGCTCCGTGCTCCCAGCTCAGCTGTGTCTTATCCTGCTGCGGTCCCGGGCATCGGATCATGTGACCAGGGAGCACAGTGATGACAGAAAGTATGATGCTGCCATGTAATCACTATATGCTTTCTTTTCACAGCTCCCCACCACCATACCCAACCCAAACTGTAACACAGACTTCCAAGGGAAGTCCGTGTTCAGGATCTGTGCCTGAACACTAGGTGTTCGGTACGGACCCAAAACTTTACAGTTCGGGT
Source organism: Allobates femoralis (assembly GCA_033576535.1). NCBI lineage: Eukaryota > Metazoa > Chordata > Amphibia > Anura > Aromobatidae > Allobates > Allobates femoralis. The sequence goes on from JARQOC010000005.1 coordinate 533,625,125, forward strand.
TTGCCCATCACTAGTTTTAAGTAATATGCCCATTTGTCTGCCACTACTTTTTAACACACATAGGCCAAAAACGCACAAATTATGAAAGAACAAAAGAGTTACTGAGCTATCAGACTACACATAGTTTACTCGTAGTCTGTTACCATGGAGACTCAGATTTGCATAGGAGCTTCACTTTTCATTTTCATTGCATTGGAACAATTAAAAATTGTTGTAGTGATATATATATTTTGGTCAACAAAGAGAGGGAAGGTATACAGTATACGGTAGTAGCAGATGTATTACTTAACTACTGTAAGCCATCCTTATGAAACCTCAAGTAGTGAATCCACACAACAAACAGGGGGTACATCTGCGTAACTCCTATTTTGTGCACTGATAACAATGTGTTTTATGCAGAGAGATCCCCACAGATATGATCCTGGCAGGGTTTTCCAGCTCCCATCTAATCACTTGGCTGCACATTGATTTCTTGCTTGTTCAAAGCTCGCAGACCTAGCAACTGCTTAATTGCACAATATTTCAGTGTCTGCCTCCTTGCACTCATTAGCCCTGGCACAGATTTCTGAACTATATAGGATCAGCTTGTCAGCTATGAATCAGATTGTGTTTAGTATAAAGCGCTGAGAAACGTGAAGCAATATAAGTAAGTATTCTCACCTGGTGCACAGATAATTGTAGTTAGCATCAATGGCTCCTTACCAAAATTGAAATATAGGAATAAAAGGACTGCATGGGCCCAGCCAGCAACAGTTACCAACAGGTGCAATATACACTGGCGATCAAAATTACAGAGCAATGTATGATCACTTGATTTCTTCAGACAGAATATAATCTACATTGATGAACATTTGGCGGTTTTTGTGTAAGGGGTGCACCATGACACTACAACAGGGTTTTTCAAAATAACCAAAGTTTATCAACATAAAACCTTTGTTTTTCACAAGATGTGACGATTATAATTGGAGAACAGCAATGACTGTAGACAAAAATTAAAACTAAATGTGTGAAAGTTCCAACAGTCCCCAATCAGTAGGAAGTGTACATGCCTTTGCTCTGTACAGGCCTTTGCTTTGAATGACTTCAGCATATCTGTGGGCACAGGACATCACTAGTCTCTCACACTGCTTTGGTGTGATTTTGGTTCACTCTTCTTCCAATCTCTTCCACAGTTTTGTGACTATTGTGGGCTTCTTGGCCATAACTTCATCACTAAGGATTTCCCAGAGGGGTTAGATCATGACTCTGGGCGGCCATTTCATTGTTTCAATGTTTTCTGTTTCTAGGAACTGCTTTACCTGTTTTGCTGTGTGAAGGGGGCTAGTCCTGTATGAAAATTGCTGGCTGATTGAGTGCTGAACGCAAGTAAGGAGCCATGTGTTGTTGAAGAAGGTTCTGATCCACACTTGCATTCACTGTGCCATGTAGCTGTATGAGAGGTCCAACCCCTGCAGCAGAAAGCAATCCCCAAACCATGACACTTCCTCCACCACCTTTCACTGACGTCTTTACACACTTTGGGTTCAGTCTTACCCCAGTTTGTCGACAAACAAGCTGTTTTCTATGAGACCCAAATAAATTAAACTTGCTTTCATTACTAAAATGAACTGTGGACCACTTCTCCTCTATCACACATCATGCTCCTCACCAAAGGTGAGTCTAGTCTTTTGATTCATTCTGCTAATGAGAGGTTTGGTCACTACGGAGTGGGCTTTCAGTCCAAGTGCTCTTAAACGTTGTGACACTGTATGATGAGACAGCTCCTTACCCTGTTCAGTGCTGAACTGGTGAGCTATTCCAGCTGCAGTGTTAAAAAAATTACTCATGGAGATTCTCCTCATTATCCTGTCCTCTCTTGCATTTGTCTTTTGAGGGAGACCAGCCTTCTTGGGGGATTTGAAAGAGTTTGTGATATTGTAAAGATGCAATATTCTAAAAATCACAGACTTGGAACGATCAACTTCTGTTCCTTCATCTGGACAACCTGCTGCCAGAGGGTTTTAGACACTTTGGAACGGCACACCATTTTTGCAAAGTGAGTGCACACTGGAAAGTTGGGCTGCCAGTTAAATAGGGTTTGTCAGATAATTAAGGAAATTAGCACCAGGTGCCAGAATAACACCAATAACTAGCAGGTATCTGAAAATGTTCTCTAATTTTGATCAGTGTCTTTTTTATTTATCTAATTTTACATTTTTATTTTGTGCTTTAGAACATATTCATTTTATGAAACAAGTTTAAAATACTGCTAATTTACTCATGTTATGATATTTTCACATAGGACAACCCAATGACCTTGAAATTAAGAACATTTTGAGTTCTCTAATTTTGAACCCCAGTGCATGTATAGGTTAAAAAGATAACATATACCAAACAGGAAGGGGCACAATTACAATAGTTGCAGGGGTTGCAATCGGTTCCAGGCCCTGGAGCCTGGGGGACCCCAAAAGTCCCTTTGGCCTATAGAAAAAGACTATTGCTGTTAAAGATTTGCAATAATTGGGGCTTTGTTGGAGTTTTTGCATCAGGGCCCATGAGCTTCGAGTTATGTCACTACAAACACTGCAAAAGTATGGGTGACGCTAATATCAAAATAGAGATATCTTCAAAGGGAATTTGTCAGCAGGTTTATGCTCGCTCACCTGAGAGAGCCATAATGTAGGCAAAGAGACCCTGAATCCAATGATGTATCAGTTAGATTACTGGCTGCAGCGTTTCTGACACATTCAACATTTTTAGATACAGAAATGCAGTAGAGCTTAGAAAGCTGCCCCGGCCCACACCAGACTCTGTATACAAAATCTATAGACAATGATCTGCTAATCACAGAAGGGGGTGTACAGGACAAGTGCCCATGTGCCAGCTAGTCACAGCAATGACTAGCTACTGATGCTAAAAAAGAACATTGCAGGTAAACCACAACACACAATGTGATAAGAGACGCAGGGCTGAAATTTCTGTGTTAACCCTTACATGCATTCTGTCTTCAGATTAAATAGCAAAAACCTGTTGACAGACTCCCTTTAATAACATTTAAAGTGTAACCGGTGTTTAAATTCTTATTTAATAATAATGTAGAGCAGGTGATTATAATAAACTTTCAAATATACTTCATAAGTGAAATCTGGAAGAAAACCTTTCAAAAACCTTCCACAAGATGCCCCCACTAGACTGTTCCTGAACCAGACATATGCTCATTCTCAGTGAGTTCCATCTTCAAGCTTCACACACTGATTATGACCATATAACCATATAAGGGTTGAGTGGGCGGGGCCTACACTGCGTTTTCAGCTAATCTCTGTATCAGATTACGTCAAGCAATGGGAGCTCAGGCTGTCAGCACAAAGCTGCTGCGATGTTAACCCCTGCATTCACATCACTCTGCTCTGTGTTATCAGTGAGGATCTGTGTGGAGGCCGTCAGCAGAGAGCAAAGTGATCTGAATGCAGGAGATAAAATCACAGGAGCTTGTGCACTGCTGACAGCTTGACGAACTCCCTTTGTCTGAGGGAGACTGCCTATACACAGATCTCCTGTACCCCCACTCTTATATGTGAGGTTTAGAAACACCGTAGTGGGAACATCTTGTGGAAGGTTTCTGAAAGGTTTTCTTCCAGATTTCTCTTATGAAGTATATTTGAAAGTTTATTAAAATCACTTTCTCTACATTATTAAATAAAAATTTAAACGGCGTAATTGCATTGAAAAAATCTACAAAAATCCATAAAGAAGCACTTCCAGAAGGATGTTAAACAATTAAAACAAACGACGCACATACAATGTAAAAGCACAATGTGTAAATAAATTCTAGATCTCTGGATTATAAAAGACCTTAGAGTTTCAAGCAAAGAAGACAAATAATGCGGTATCCAAATCTAAATATGTAATATGTACAAATCTTAGCAATTGAAGGGTCCTGATGTATGAATTACCCACCAAAAAAACAGCCCCAGGGTGGAGCCACAGGCTGTGCAGATCTGTCAGGGGTAATTAATTGCTGGACTTGTTCATATTTCATATTTACATTTGGATTTGCCGCTTATTTGGTGAATATTGAAAAATAGTAAATCAGTGCACTCATCATTGTGACTCACCCAGGACAGGGTACTCAGATCTCAGGCTCGGTCTGGAGGTCACGGGTGGCTGCCTGAGGCTGTGGTCCTGGTGGTCAATGATTAAGGGAGAAATATTTACAAGGATTATGTACAGTTTGTCGTGACGCCACCTGCAGTACCCGCTGATGGTCACTAGCGACGCCACAGTCCTCCGGTGGCCGATGGTATTGCGGCAATGATGGTGTAGTCCTCCGCAGGTGTAGTCCTCCGCAGGATTCATTCTGTGGAAGGAATCGGTTTATGCTAGGAAAAGATGCAGCAGAGTCGACAAGTCACCTCACCGGGTACTTTACTGGAACTCAACAGTCATTACAGCTCACAGTGCAGTTCGATGTTATCAGACAAGCGGTGATGGGTGGCTGCAAGCAGATTTTTAGTAGTAGGTAGACGGAACTAATGTATGTGCCTTTCTTGTTCTTCCTATTCTCTTGTCTCCCAGTGGCGGGGTGAAGTCTGACTTCATAGAGATTAAATATGCAAATAGAGTCTGTGGAGCCTCAGTTAGGAGTCTCAAACACAGGACTAGCCATATATCCCTCCAGGGAAGGACCCAGCCAAGGGTGGCTCCTTGCGGAGAACACCATAACCACCAAATGAAGTGGCCCTTTAAGTCAATATCCAACTCTTTTACAAGTTTACGGATATGACAAGGGAATACCAAGGCCAGGTATCCATCCACATACAGCTGTTTCGGGGTATTGCCCCTCATCAGTGTGGAGTAGGATTCTGGCTAGGTGGGAGCAAGGCCTTGTAGACCAAGATTGCAAAGTATTCACTGATCTCAGGGAGACCAGTCCAAGAAAACACTGCGGGCAGCTGGCTAAAGCGCTCAAACACAGTGAATTCCTAGGCACATTGCCCCCTGGGAAATATGAATATGCAAATAGAGTCTGTGGCGCCTCGGTTAGGAGTCTCAAACACAGGACTAGCCATGTATCCCTCCAGGGAAGGACCCAGCCAAGGGGTGGCTCCTTGCGGAGAACACCATAACCACCAAATGAAGTGGCCCTTTAAGTCAATATTCAACTCTTTTACAAGTTTACGGATATGACAAGGGAATACCAAGGCCAGGTATCCATCCACATACAGCTGTTTCGGGGTATTGCCCCTCATCAGTGTGGAGTAGGATTCTGGCTAGGTGGGAGCAAGGCCTTGTAGACCAAGATTGCAAAGTATTCACTGATCTCAGGGAGACCAGTCCAAGAAAACACTGCGGGCAGCTGGCTAAAGCGCTCAAACACAGTGAATTCCTAGGCACATTGCCCCCTGGGAAATATGAATATGCAAATAGAGTCTGTGGAGCCTCGGTTAGGAGTCTCAAACACAGGACTAGCCATATATCCCTCCAGGGAAGGACCCAGCCAAGGGGTAGACAGTGTGGAGTAGGATTCTGGCTAGGTGGGAGCAAGGCCTTGTAGAATTCACTGTGTTTGAGCGCTTTAGCCAGCTGCCCGCAGTGTTTTCTTGGACTGGTCTCCCTGAGATCAGTGAATACTTTACAATCTTGGTCTACAAGGCCTTGCTCCCACCTAGCCAGAATCCTACTCCACACTGATGAGGGGCAATACCCCGAAACAGCTGTATGTGGATGGATACCTGGCCTTGGTATTCCCTTGTCATATCCGTAAACTTGTAAAAGAGTTGGATATTGACTTAAAGGGCCACTTCATTTGGTGGTTATGGTGTTCTCCGCAAGGAGCCACCCCTTGGCTGGGTCCTTCCCTGGAGGGATATATGGCTAGTCCTGTGTTTGAGACTCCTAACCGAGGCTCCACAGACTCTATTTGCATATTCATATTTCCCAGGGGGCAATGTGCCTAGGAATTCACTGTGTTTGAGCGCTTTAGCCAGCTGCCCGCAGTGTTTTCTTGGACTGGTCTCCCTGAGATCAGTGAATAGTTTGCAATCTTCATAGAGATTAAGTCTGACCTCCTGCTGTCTCTCTTTATCTCCCTTTTGCTCCCGTCGGGTAAACCTTCTTTTGATTACCGCAGCTCCCGGGACTCTGTGGCCTTTCATGCACAGCGGCTCGCCAGCAGTATCTGGTTTCCCTCTAATGGGTGCTTTAAGAGTCAGGGCCGTATCTGGAGATACCCCCTTTCAACGGATTTTCTACAGGCCGTGAAGGTTCCTGCAGGTGCAGGCTCCGGTACCCAGTTTCTACTTTGAGAGAACTCCCGCCCGAGTTTCTTGCTCCTTTCTCTGTCTCTGGGATCTGTTCTATATTCCCCTGGATCCCTCAGTCAAGGTGACCCTTCTTCGTGCTGGGTGAGCCTGTCCTAGACGCTCCTTATCTGGTCCAGACCCACCGTCTATCTCATCATCCACCCACTCTCGGGCTACTCCCCTCTAGTTCCCCCTGGAGGTTACTATATCTCCTCCCGGGTTCCCTCCCACTGTGTTACTAGTGTGTGGTGTGGGTTTAGGGTTCCGCCTACTGTCTATAAATCTATTTGCAGTGGGGTGACTACACCGCTTTTATGTGTGTAGTACCCCTTTTTTGGCAGCTACATAGTGGGGTGCCACAATTGCTTCTGCCAAGTGACTTCATTTAAGACGCTTCACAAAGTCATGAGATTATTTCTGTCTTAACACTTTGGATTGGCATCTGCAATGATGAATCCCATTGAAATCCCATTTTACTTACATTTCATGGTAAATTCTGCACCGAACTAGGCATCTACCTGATAATTGGTGCCGACCGGTGGTCATTTATTTGCCTGGTTAGACAAGATTCCCTTGCACCCAGAGCTATTGGTAATACAATTATCAAGTGTTCATAGACTGTCATCACTTTAGCATCACATTATGTGTTTACACAGGACGACGTGCTGCCGAGAATAATGGTCTTTAAGCAATCTTAAATTCATTACACTAAAACTACTAGCATTTTGCTTGTTTCCAGTGATCAGCAGCCTATTGTCAAAAAACTTCAACAAACTGAAGCAAGTTCAGAGAAGAATAAACAGAATGGTGACCGGTCCGTAAACCATGTCCTATGAGGGACGGTTACAGGTGTGGGAATGTTTAACTTGCCAAAAAGAAGACTGAGAGGAGACTTAATAGCTTTCTACAAATATCTCAAGGGCTGTCACACTGTAGAGGGATCAGCTTTATTCACATTAACACAAGGAAAGGAGAATCAATGGTTTGAAACTGAATGGGAGGAAACACAGATTAGATATTAGAAAAAACTTTTTGACAGTGAGGGTGATCAACGGCCATGAGAGGTGGTGAGTTCTCCTTCAATGGAAGTCTTCACACAGAGTCTGTCTGGGATGATTTAGTGAATCCTGCTTTGAGTTTGGGGTTGGACCAGATGACCCAGGAGGTCTTTCCCATCTCTTCCATTCTATAATTCTATTTACAATGGATGATTATTGGAAAAAAGTTTTTCTTGATACACCCAAAAGACCTGAATTCAGTGATTAAAAGGTGTGTCTCAAAATCTACATAGTGAATATAATTTACGTTTTAAAGCTAATTAATGTTTGTTTTTTATTCGACAACCCATTTAAAGGCAACATATGATTAGAAAATGACTTATTGTTTAAATTAGGTATTTATGATAAATATATTTTACAAACATTTATGACAATGCGTGATTCAATCTTCTATATAATATTTTATATATATCTTTTTTAAAAATCAGCTGCAGCTCTCACTTACTTGCTCCCACATCTGAAGGTGAGGAGACAGAAACTAGTTGTGATTGGGTGTGGAGGTTGTGTGATGTCATAATGTCACATGAGCCCTGGGAGCGCAAGAGCCGTCACCGCTGAAAGGGCATCAGAACAAGAGGTGAGTATAGGCATTTGCATTTAAATAGAGGCAAAATTGGGCAATAAGAATGGGTTATACTAGTAGGGGGTGTATGCCATCGGGGCCCCATGAATTTGTCTACGTTAGTGATTTTGAGGAGGCCACCATTTCGCGCAGACTATTTTTGAGGGGGCCAACACTATCAGTTTTTAAATTCTTACTGTTTATGTAGTTATTGTTTTGGATTATTTTTACTTACTCTGGCAATGAGTCTCTGTCTTGGTTTGTTGGTTACACAATTATTTTCTGTAATTATTTAATGCCTCACCAATACCTTACATATTTTTAGGATTATAAAATGTACTTTTACCCCCCCCCTCCCCGAAAATTGGGGGAAAAATGAGGCTGTATTTTATAATCTGAACATAGCATAGCAGCAGCATAGCAGAGGTGGTGGTGGAGCGGGTCACAGTGGTGAGGGGCGGCGGCACAGTGGAACAATGTTGTGGGGGGCCCTACGCTGTGTGGATGGGTGGCCAAGCAGGGTGCCATTAATCTCTCGGCAGTTGACGCAATGGGTGAAATGAAAATGGCTGTGGAGCCAGGGCAGGCACAGATGAGATCTTGGACAGCCAAGGTCTCCATCTGAAGATGCACAGCATTCGATATGAACTTCAGGAAATGGCTGCAGAGGCATCACATTCACAGCTTGAAATCTTGGGTAGGCGAGATCTCAATCTGCGCATGCGCTGCCTCCACAACGATATTCCTTTCGCCCATCGCATCAACTGCTTGAGATTAATGGCGTCCGGCGAGTGCCTGCCAATACACCTCATCCATTGTGGCACTCTGCTAAGAAATATAATAGAAAATAGAGAAAAATTTCAGCTAAGAAAAAAAGGTGAAAAATTGACTCTTAGCTTTATAAATATGGCCATATTGATAAACCGCCCAGTAGCCATGTTGAGGTCTCTTATACTAAGTCCCTAACCTTCAGTCACAGTCACTATCTGGGTATAAAACCTCCTATTTTATGGGCTGAATTTTTCACCTTTTTTTCTTAGGCTACTTTCACATTACGATTTTGAAGGGAGCCGATGCTGTCCGATAAATTCAGACAGCATCGGCTCCCTTCTGATGCCTGGAATCGGATGCCAAATAGGCATCCGAGTCCGGCATAAAATCGTGGCCTCCGGGCAAAAAAAAAAAGTTTATGCTCACCTCCCCCCGAACCCCCGCCGTCTCCCGCCGTCTTCCTGCAGGCTCCCGGTGGCTCCCGCAGGCTCCCGGTGTCTGCAGAGGTCTTCTTCTGCTGTACAGGACCTGCGGTGATGTCACAGTCACGTGACAGCAGGTTCCACCATGGTAACCTGCGGTCACATGACTGTGACATCACCGCAGGTCCTATACTGCAGTAGAAGACCTCTGCAGACACGGGAGCCTGCGGGAGCCACCGGGAGCCTGCAGGAAGACGGTGGGGGCTCGGGGGGAGGTGAGTATAAACTTTTTTTTTTTTTAACACTTGCGCTCCCAGTTTGGAGCATTTTTACTGTGCTGAGCATGCTCAGTACAGTAAAATCGGGTCCGAGGAGACATCAGATGTTTCCTCGGACCCTTCTCCATAGGGCCCCATGTTAAATTGATCGGGTCGGATCGGATGTGCACTAAATGCCATCCGATTCGAATCCGATCCGATTCTGTCAGATTTTATTTTCGGTGCAAAAATCGGAGCAGGCTCCGATTTTTGCACCGATAAAAAAATCGGACAGAATCGGATCGGACCAAATCGGATGGCATTTAGTGCACATCCGATTCAGTCAGATGCCCATAGGGGTGCATGGGGCCCAAAATCGGTCCAATGCTGTCCGATTTTTATCGGACAGCATCAGATTTTAAAAATCCGTAATGTGAAAGCGGCCTTAGCTGAAATTTTACTCTATTTTCTATCATGTCTTAGCAGACTGCGACTGTTTTTTGTGTTACAATGTATCGTGTTTGGCATTGCACCTGTGTACACTAATGGAATTGAGTGCCACAGATTTCTTCTAATTTAGTACACCCCATCCACACAGTGTCAGGTCCTCCACAGCAATACTTCACTGTGCCACCACTGCTGACACACCACAGCGACCCTTCCTCCTGTGACCCTGATCACCACCATTGTTTCCCCGCGGGTAAACTACACGGCTTATAAAACAAAGCTAGAATTACAGGACGGCCCTAAGATTATAAGATGGTCCCCCTTTTTTTAAATGAAAATTCTTTATTTTTTTCTCATTTCTTACTCTAAATCTAGGGTGTGTTTTAGAATCTGCAAAATACAGTACTTGCTTTAGTTTTCTAAATGCTTGTTTTTTGTCACTTATTGTGCCCCTTACAGCTCTATTTAGCCACAGTAGTTTCCTCCTATTTCTAGCTTGTTTATTCCCATAGGGTATATATTGTGTACAGGTTCTATTCAGGATGCTAATAAAGGTCTCCCATTTGCTTTGTGTACTTTTATGTCTCAGGATATCGTCCCAATTTACTGCACTAAGATCATCTCTAAACCGTTGGACATTTGCCTTCCTGAAGTTTAGTGTCCTTGTAGCCCCTCTACTACACATCTTATTAAAGGATACATGAAAACGTATTATCTTGTGATCACTATTTCCCAAGTAACCTCCAACCCATATATCTAATATGCGGTCCGGCCTGTTGGTTAATATTAGGTCCAGCAGTGCCCCCGTTCTTGTTGGGTCCTGAAACAGTTGTGAAAGGTAATTCTCTCTCATAGTTGTCAAAAACCTATTACCTTTGCTGGAACTGCAGGTTTATGTTCTCCAATGTATTCCAGGGTAGTTGAAGTCCCCCATAATAATGACTTCTCCCTGAGTCGCTGCTTCATCTATTTCCTTTATGAGGATATTCTCCTCCACTTCCATTATTGTTGGAGACTTATAACAAACCCAGATCAGTAATTTATAATTTTCCCCCCTCCTCTTATCTCCACCCATAGGGACTCTACATTTTCATTAGATTCACCTATATTATCACACAGGATGGGTTTTAAACATAATTTTACATATAAACACACCCTACCCCTTGCTTATTTGTACAGTCATTTCTGAACAGACTATAGCCCTGTAAATTAACAGCCCAGTCATGGCTCTCATCCAGCCATGTCTCCAATATGCCCACCATGTCATAATTTTCTTCCAATTTTATTAATTCTAATTCCTCCACTTTGATGGTGAGGCTCCTGGCATTAGTGTACATACACTTTAGTTCTCCGTACCTCTATTCATCCTTAGTGTATTTAATGACAGTTTTATTTAATATTAAATTAGACACTATTCTAACTCTACCTTGAAAATACAATTCCCCATTGGGGTCCAGAACTAAAAACAAAAAAAGATTACCGATCTTCAATTCAAACTTCCCAAGTGACTTTGTCTTCTAGCAGCCTTGGTATCTTTCAAAGGTTTTCTGAATGATGTAGGCCTCAATCTGCATCATATAAACCAGTGATCCCCAACCTGTCTTACTTTGAGAGCCACATTCAGGTCTGAGTGAGAGTTGCGAGCCACATCCAGCTAAGAGAGAGGGTCGTGAGCCACATCCAGCTCTGAGAGAGGTCACGAGCCACATCCAGCTCTGAGATAGGGTTGTGAGTCGCATCCAGCTCTGAGAGAGGATCGTGAGCAGCAACCACTTTTGAGAGAGGATTGCAAGCCACATCCAGCTCTGAGAGAGGGTCGTGAGCCAGATCCAGCTCTGAGGCAGGGTCGTGAGCCATATTCAGTTCTAAGAGAGGGTCGTGAGCCACATTCAGCTCTGAGAGAGGGTCGTGAGCCACACCCAGCTCTGAGAAAGACTCATGAGCCACATCCAACTCAGAGAGGATTGCAAGCCACATCCAACTCTAAAGGGTGTATTTACAGGGGAATAAAATTTATTGTCACGTGACGCCACCTGCAGTACCTGGTGATGGGTCACCAGCGCCGCCACAGTCCGCCGGAGGTAGATGGGATTGCGGCTGAGTTGGCAAAGCCCCCTACAGGTAGGGCTGTTCTTCCAGGGCAGCGTTCCTGCAAGGGAACAAGTTGATGTAGGAAAACACACGCACGCAAAGTCACTTTCTTCCGGGTACTTTACTGTCAACTTGTAGCAGCATCACACAAAGTTCACAGTTCAGCAAGATGTTATAATAACAGGTAGCTCTACGGGTGGCTGCAAGTGGATCCAAGGTGGTATGGTGGAAACCGTGGTGTACCTTTGTTGACAAATCCGTGTCCTTTTTTCCACACCTAGGATGGGCCTATATCCAATGGCTCAGTGTAGGTAGTATTGGGGGTCCTCTGAAGAAGGAGGCAGACCGCTCCGTCTGGCAGGGTGCTGTGGCAATATACAGACCACATCAGCCAGTTGCCGACTGCAAAGGTGAACTCTGGCCGGATCCTCGGGCCCGGCGTTCCCGTGGTGGACTGGAGAATCCCCTGGTGTATGATCGCTCCACTCTGGGGATCTCCCTTTCTCTCTAGGGCCTGGACTTCTCACGTCGGGCGCCCTATTTCAGGATCTCCTCAAGATCCCTTCTTCTTTCCTCCGGATCAGCTTGAAACCATCCGGGTAACCCTTCCACCTCGTTCCACACTCTTTCCAACTTTACTCCTTCTCCGACTGTTCCAACCCTCTCTCGCTCCTAGAGAGAGACTACTCTTTTTCCTAGCTTGCCATTCTGTTGAACACCTCCTTGATCCCCCTAGAGGTGAATATATCCCCTCCCGGGTAACCTCCCACCACTCAGCTAATGTGTGAGTGCTGGGAATGGGTCCCACCCACCATCCTAGGGTCCACTTGCAGCTGGGGCAATTACACCTCTTTTACGGGTGCAACACCCCTCTGTGACACCTGACCATGCAGGGTACCACAGAAGACAGTCACGGGCCACACATCATGGCTCCGCAAACAGCAGGCTGGTGACCCCTTATATAGACCATCAGAGAGTCAGATAAAGCTTCAGTGCTAACTGCCTCACTATGAGGACGTGCAGGAACTTTAATGTTAGCAATCTGTGCTATGTGCAGTGTGAACAGTGTTTTGGAGTGAGGGATAATTGGCTTAGCATGGTATAAATTACTTTATGCAATATCACAAATATGGCCATGATTGTAGGGGGTTATCACACAGGGAGGAGCTGAGCTTCCTACACAAGCAGCAGATTCCGGCTATGTTGAATAGCCACAATCTGCCTCTATCAGCCACGACTGGTATAAAAATAGATCAAAACTCATTGTAACAGTGTATGTTAAATATACCTGTGCTTGCTGCAATGACCCCCATTGTGATATCAGCCTGACTCACATAGCGTAATGGTAATAGTCCATCACTGCATTTATTGTAAAGTTTCCTGTGTCATCTGTTTGCATTACATTCTTCACTCACCAGTATATGACTATTTGCCACATTGTAAATGTTATCTTGTTGGAGGTGTGATAGTGTGGAGGAAGTTTTGCCTAATGTCTGTGGCCTTTCATCATCTTTTCACCCCTGCTGTTTCTTGTAACTGTTAAAATTACCTGAAACCATGTGACTTCCCACAATCCCCCTCACCTAATTCTGTAGTGTGTCCTATAAATTTAGTTCATCCCTAAGGGGTACACGTGTGGTGGTCTTACACGTGTGGCATCTCATGCAAAGTGACATTGAATGCTAAGTGGATGCAGTTACTTCATGGCAGTTAGTCAGGGCAGGACTCAGGTAAGCCACTCTATTTAAAAGGGAGAAGAGGAAGGGAAACAGAAAAAAGGGGGAAGGGAAACAGGAAAAAAAAAAAAAAAAATTTCTTTACTTTTCCTTTCCCTATCACCATGTCCTTTACTTCAATATCTATTGTTCTATGTTCTTTTGCACTTTACCTTCACCGCCATTACCCCACATCCACATAAACCCCTCTCTCCTTCCTTCTACTTTATTGAACTCCCATACTCTGTTCACCATAGTGAATAATCTCGGACCACCATGCTCCAGGGTATTGCACCAAAAACAAAGTCACCATCACAAAAACTGTTTGCCTTTCCTCTTTTTACTGCTGCTTCTGTCAGGGGATATCTCTCCAAATCCTGGTCCACCCTCCACCAACTTCTACCCCTCTCCCACCACACATAGAAACCCCACCAACCTTATAAACATTACTTGCACACCTTCATCGCCCTCTTTTAATTGTGCTCTCTGGAATCCACGGTCTGTATGTAACAAACTTTCACTCATTCATAACTACTTTCTCACTAACTCCCTTAATCTGCTGGCCCTCACTGAAACCTGATCCAGGATTCAGACACAGTGTCCCCGGACGCTATTTGTTATGGTGGCTTGCATTTCTCTCATTCCCCAAGACCTGTGAACAGACATGGTGGAAGAGTTGGCTTACTCCTGTCCCCACAATGTACTTTCCAGGTCATCCTCCCAGCTCCATCACTCTCATTCCCCTCTTTTGAGGTCCACATGTGGCGCCCCGCAACGAGTGCGTCACAGGAAGGTATTGCTTTCCTAACTGAAGATGCAATATCGTCCGTCTCAGGGGTGAACAAGTTAAATCCAAAGCTCCATGCACCACATGCACCATCTAGAGGTAGAGGACCAATCAGGTCCTGGTGGGAGGAGTATAGATTGTGTAGTGTGTGGGGAAAGAAGGAGAGAGAGAGTCGTCGAGTTCAGGAGGGAAGGAGGGAAGGAGAGGAACAGGAGCCTGCACAGTGCCGTGCAGACCTGAGAAAAGAAAGCAACTTAACAGGGAGGGCACCAACAAGCGGTGACCCAGACAAGAAAGTGGGCAAGCAACCAAGCAACGAGTCCAAAGACACCCATGCCCAGTCCTACCGGACACCGGTTCCGAGGTAGACAGTCGTCCATCGCTGTACTACAAAACCGGTGTGACGGAGTAGCTTTATAGGAGCGCCTCACTACAGCCACGATTTCCACAGTCTTACCAGGGGGGTACCCACCACGGGAGTTTAGGACCCTTTGTAGCCGGTTGAATAACATGGAACAGGCCATCCACTAAAAGAAACCCCCGTATCCTACGTCGTGCAACAAGGCATCGATGGCAACAATAACAGGACAGATAGTAAGGAAGGAACACTGTGGAGCTTTGGACAGAGGCTGTTCACCACTGGTACCACCCGGTCTGTTACCTAAGGCACTGTAATACCGTGTACCGTATCAGAACTACAGTAAGGACCCGTTACAGAGGAGCATCGTGTCAGTGCCTTTTCTTTCAGAACTGTTGTTAACCCATGCATTCATCAGACTAAAATCAACTGAGCTGCCGTATTCCACTCAGTGCAGCTCCTGGCCCCGGGGACTACTGCTCATCCTGTGGGGAGCATCTCATCTAGCTGCCGCACATCCCCCGGAGGCCCAAGCAGTGCCGGTGCCATCACCGGACACCCACAGGTGGCGTCACGAGACAAATAAGACTTTATCCAGATTCCCTAACCCTTCCATTTGACCACCGGGCCCCACAGCCTCAGGCACGTAACCGTGACAAGTGAAGCATCGCCTGAGACCTGAGAACCCGGCAACGGTGAGTCAAATCTGGCGTCTACGAACAGGATACGAACAGGCCCGTTTCCAACGGGTATTGTGTGCCTTACAGAACTTTTATCGGCCAAAAAGAACTTTTCCCGCACTTTCTATTGGGCCAAAATGGCAGGTCCCGCCATGTGAAAGACTATGTGTTGGCCCAGGGGCGTGCCTCCGCCCCTCGTCGTGGGAGGGCCATGGCAGAGGCGCCAAAATCCTTGTCCGCCCCGATTGCTGGAAACAACAAAGGGGGCGGGCCGAAGACTCCAGCCCACTCATGGACTGAAAAACAAAAAGGAAGTAGGTGTGGCAGGGTCTTTGCAACAAGTCTCAGTTCGGGAACCTGTACCGGCCACGACGGGTGTGGTTCCTACAAGCAGAGCAATGGCTACCTTAAGACTCCGTAAGCTAATGAGGGAGGTGGAGGAAGAAGCTTGAGCAGCCCTTGGCAACCCCGGACCGGGTCCCGTTCTCACCATTGATGGGGACACTGAGTTTTGGAGGACCACACTCCAAGACCTGCGGGTGCTGTTGACTGAGGCCACGATGTGGACCAATAGGAGCTGGAGCGCAAGTCTGGCCAGCCAACTGCACCGAGCGGTGCAAACCAGAATGACCACCCACCCCGCTCCAGAATCGGAGACAGGGCCAGAACAAACTGAGGCCTACCTGGTTACCGGAGGGGACGCACCGTCACTGACGGGTGCGAAGGAGGCAGAAAGAGAAGAGAGTTAAGCATCGCCTGAGACCTGAGAACCCAGCAACGATGAGTCAAATACAATTAGGCTCTTCCATCCCATCCACCTTAGAGTAGCGGTGGTATACCACCCCCAGGGTCACCCACCCAATTACTGGACCATTTCTCCGCATGGCTGCCACATTTCATGTCATGAATTACCAACCCTTATTCTGGGAGACTTCAACATCCCCACAAACAGTCCCATCTCCTTATCTGCATTTCAGCTCCTATCTCTAACCATATCTCTTTGCCTCTCTCAGCTCTCAACCTCAATGACACACAAGGATGGTAACATCCTTGACCTGATCTTTGTCCGGCTCTGCTCAACCTCCTCCTTAGATAATTCAGAACTTCCCCTCTCTGACCACAACATTCTCTCCTTCACACTCACTAACCCTCGCCCACCCCAGCACATTCTTACATATCACAGATTCAGAAATCTACAGGCCATAAACCCTCACACATTCACAAACTCTCTACACTCATCACTGTCCCCAATCTCCTCATTCTCCTGTCCCGATCTGGCAGTCAATCACTTAAATGACTCTCTCAGAAGGACCCTGGACCAAATAGCACCCCTCACCCTCAAAACCTCCAAACACAGAGTAAAACAGCCCTGGCTCACATCACAAACTTGATTCCTCCAGCTATGCTCTAGGAGTGCTGAACGTCTATGGAAGAAAAGTCGCACTCCAGAAAACTTCATTCACTATAAATTTATGCTGAGAACTTAAAATTCTGCCCTTCACCTTGCCAAACAAACCTACTTCACCACTTTGATCTCCTCACTATCCAATAACCCAAAAAAACTCTTTGAAACCTTTCACTCTCTCCTCAGTCCTAAAGTGCAAGCCCCTACCACTGACCTCTGTGCTGATGAGCTGGCTTCCCACTTCACAGAGAAAATAGAAAACATCCATCAGGAAATCAACTCCCAACCTCAAATTGCTGTTACCCCTACCTCTCCCAACTTTTCCTCCGGCTCACTCTCTACCTTTGTCACAGAAGAAGAAGTCCCCAGGCTCCTCTCTTCCTCTCATCCCACCACATGCACTGCTGACCCCATCCCCTCACACCTACTCCAGTCTCTCTCTCTCCGGTGGTCACCACTCACCCAACCAAAATCTTCAATCTCTCCCTCTCTTCTGGCGTCTTCCCCTCCTCCTTCAAACACTCTTATCATCACTCCTTTATTAAAGAAATCTCTCGACTCTTCCTGCACAAACAACTACAGACCAGTTTCCAATCTCCCCTTCATCTCTAAACTCCTGCCTAGTCTACTCCCGCCTCACTCATTACCTCTCCACTCATTCTCTTCTAGACCCATTACAGTCTGGTTTCCGCCCCCTACATTCTACAGAAACTGCTCTCACCAAAGTGACCAATGACCTTCTGACGGCAAAACGTAATGATCACCACTCTCTGCTTATCCTTCTTGATCTCTCTGCAGCCTTTGACACTGTTGACCACCATCTCCATCGGCATCAGGGACACTGCTCTCTCCTGGCTCTCTTCCTATCTTTCTGACTGCTCTTTCAGTGTATCATTTGCTGGCTCCACTTCCTCCCCTCTTCCTCTTACTATTGGAGTCCCTCAGGGTTCAGTCTTTGGACCTCTTCTCTTCTCACTCTACACAGCCCCGATTGGACAGACCATCAGCAGATTTGGCTTTCAGTACCATCTTTATGCTGATGACACACAACTATACACTTCTTCCCCTGACCTTACTCCCGCTCTAATAAAGAACACCAATGACTGTCTAACCGCAGTTTCCAATATCATGTCCGCTCTCTACCTAAAACTTAATCTTTCCAAAACTGAACTACTTCTGGTCCCGCCCTCCACTAACCTCCCTAAATATGATATTTCTCTCTCAGTGTGCGGCACCACAATAGTGCCTAGTCAGCAGGCTCGCTGTCTGGGTGTTATGTTTGACTCTGATCTTTCCTTCACCCCATATATACAATCTCTCGCCCGCTCTTGCCGCTTGCACCTGAAGAACATCTCCAGAATTCGCCTCTTTCTCACCTTGGAAACCACAAAAATCCTCACTGTGGCCCTGATTCACTCCTGCCTTGACTATTGTAATTCCCTCTTAGTTGGCCTCCCCCGCACTAGACTGTCCCCTCTCCAGTCCATCCTTAATGCAGCAGCCAGGATTACCTATCTAGCTAATCGTTACTCAGACGCTTCTGCTCTGTGCCAGTCATTGCACTTGCTGCCTACATACTATAGGATCCATTTCAAACTGCTTGTTCTCACGCACAAAGCTCTTCACAGTGCAGCACCCCCATACATCTCCTCCCTCATCTCTGTCTATCACCCCACCCATTCTCTTCGCTCTGGAAGTGACTTTAGACTCACTTCTGCATTAATCTGAACCTCCCACTCCCGGCTCCAAGACTTCTCCAGAGCCGCACCAATTCTTTGGAATGCTCTACCCCAAGAAATTAGGTGTATCCACAACTTAGATAGTTTCAGGCGATCCCTAAAAACACATCTTTTTAGGGCGGCCTATCATGATCCCTAGTCAGTCATCTAGACATAGCCTATCCGCGCCGTGTCAAGTGGATCACAAATAATGGGTTGTGGCCACTTATTCTGCTCCTATCTGTTCCCCATCTCCTCAAGTGCACTATACCATCATTGTAAATAAGCACCTATACCTTGTCACCCCCACCTCATTGTTAGATTGTAAGCTCTTATGAGCAGGGTTGCCATTTTTTGCTCTAATTATTGTATTATATTATGCTTTGTATTGTATTGTTTTTGGCATTGTATTAAATGTGAACTTTGTATTGTGAAGCGCTGCGGAATATGTTGGCGCTATATCAATAAAAATTATTATTATTATTATTATCATATATACCCAAAAATTATATCAATAGCTTGTCACACAAAAAAATAAGCCAAATTAAATCAAAAGACAAAACAAAAATTTTCCCAATTTTACCGCAACTGAATTTTTTATCCTGTTTTGAATGGTAACGTGATGGCAGTATTCAAGGGAGGGAGGGGATTAATGATTTTTTCCACCTATAACCCCATACCATGAAACATCCACAAATACTATAGACTTCATGTGAATCTTCATTGTAATTGTGTAATATCTTCGCACACTTTATAATTAAACTCTCCATTATTTATGCCTGGTATTGACATTTCTACACCAGAAATGTGAAAAAACCAAAGGCTTTACTTGTCCATCCCTGCATTACTTTCTATATTACACTGTGCCGGCTCCACATAATAATAATAATACTTGGCTTATTATCCAAAAATCTCATATTATAAAGTGACACAAATGTTCCAATTCATCCCCTCGTGCTTTGCCGATGATTGTAAAATGATTCAGGCAATATAAAGAGAAGAAAGGGCAGCAATCTCCAGATCATTACTATCATAAATAATAATACCTATCCGCAGAAAGGCTCGTGAGCCACAGATTAATTAAAAGAGAATAAACTTCTATCAATACAAAACTCTACGAGAAATGTTTTCACCTAATGGTTCCACTTAATCCTGGATTTCCCAAAGGTATACAAATGAGAAAAATAATGAACCAATCTTAGAAGACAATCAAAGTGTGACCTTTAATGAAAGTTACAAAAGTCATATACAGCGTAACCTTGATTTGCAAGTAACTTTATTTGCAAGCATTTTGAAAGACAAGCTGCCATTTCTGAAAAATTGAGGGTTGCTTAACTATGATTTGGATTACGAGCATCCTGTCGGCAAACTGCCGACGCCCCCCTGAAGAAGCAAGGGCGAAACGAATGGTGGAGGGACCAGGAGCGTGGTTCGGCTGAATACATCAGGTACAGGCTGTAATGAGAAATTGGGAATTTATGGCAAAGTTTTCCACTTATGAACTTAGTACTTTGTTACTGGGTTGTCTCCTCTAATAGTATACAGGCATTGTTACACAGTAGGCACTGAAACTGGGTATATGGGGATAGAAATATAGACACCTGTGATACAGCATAGCTAATCCAGTGTTGGGTGTTCGTACCCGTGGTTATAGTATCACATTTGGATAATAACTGTCCTGAGGTTTTGCTAATAACCCCTTTTTAAGAATAGTGCAGGAATCCATAGATTAGTATTGTATATGGTATATCTTTTCTGGTTCAAAGACTGAGTGCACTTTCTTATGTAGAAGATACTGTTGTTATCAAATTGTATACTATTGTAGTTTTTCAGGCCTAAACCTCCCTCCTGTGTCCCTCTGTGAGGGAATGTTCTAAAATGTTTCATGTTTGTTGTATTAATTGAATAATAAAGTAAAAAACTTTTTATCAGATAGTGAATTTTTCCTTTGAGAGGGATTACCATACCCTGTCTAGTTTTTAGAATGTGTAATGGATGTGTCTGACTATAAAGGGACATGGTCTGATCATACCGTGGAGCCCACTGGGACGGGGTACTCGGTACCGGACCGGGGTAGTGCTGGGGATGTCACGGAGGTCCTGGTCCAGACCGTATCCCGGGTTCTCACAATTAAAGGGGTATTTACAAGGATTAGTTTGTCGTGATGCCACCCACAAGTTGTGGTCAGTGATGGTGTTGAGGATGGAGAGACATGAAATGTTTATATAGGGTTAAAAATATCACAACTCTTCTCTAAAATATATATATTGTAATTTGGAAATGTCATGTTGTCATGCTGTCTGTTATACACTAGATGGTGCCCACGGTGCATAAATATACCTGAAACCTAAGCCAGCCCATTAAGGGAGGAATTTAGATATTAGAATAATTTGATAAGAATTGACCAATTAGGAGATGATCACTTTGTAGAAAGTTCTAGAATTCTAACACGCCCTTTTCTTTCTGTATAAATATGTGTGTTTCAATAAACGCTTGCGCAGTGTTTAATCTCATTTGGCGTAGGCATGAGTAAGGCTTGAGACGGCTCTGGTGTCCGTATCATTTACTTGCAGTGCAGACGTGTACAATTGCCTATATATATATAATTTGGAATGGCTGATGGACTTGTGATTGAACTGAGACCCTCAACAATGGGACCACCGCAGCAGCGCAGCTCTGCCAGGAGGATGGAGGGATGGGTGGGCTGCAGCTGGATGGATGAGCCCGCTGCAGGTCGGGCTGCTCCTGGAAGGGTAAAAGGTATGTAAGGCACAGTTAAGAATACCTGGAATCAGACACAGACACTGAAGCAGGGTTCACCGGGTTCACTCTCAAGTTCTTCAAAGTCACACAAGTCATGGTACAGTTCTCAACACAGTTCACAGTTCAGTTAACTCCAGGAACACTTAACCCTTTGCAGCCAGGCTGTCACTCTAAGACCCCTCAATCCTTATATGTGTCCTTTCAGGCTGTTCTCTCCCTCTCTGTTCTCTCTGCGGGTTGTATGGCGGCAGCTCGGCCCCTTGTATGCAGCTTCCCCCTATGTGTGTGCGGGCAGTAAGCTGGGTCCTTGTGGTTGCTGCTGTGCATCCAACCCTGTAGTGGGAACACAGACCTGGAATCAGTGTTCCCCACCGGTTTGTCTGGGGAGCCGGTGTATTACTTCAGTCCCCCTCAGAGCCGACACTCTGGTGTTTGCCTAGCCTGCAGTAACCCTGTCTTCCAAGAGATTACCAGGCTCCTTCTAATCCGTGTAATTCCAGCACAATCAGGGAAAACCACCCCGCCGGTAGATGGTCGGTGTTGCCGTGTTCCTCGGACCCAGTGATACCAGTCTCTGTCCTCACACTCCCCTGGGATGCCGGCTATGGACGAGCTTTCTCTCCATGGTTTCTGTGACTCTGTGGATTCTGCGTCTCCAGGGAGCCCAATCCCTCCGGGATGTGTCACTGTCTGTCTGTTCTTGTCTGCTCTGCTCACTCTGGCCTACTAACTCCTTCCTCCTCTTTTCCTCTGTTTGTGCTCTCTGTCACCTGATCTACCTTCCTTCCCACCCACTTTCCTCTAAACCCATCACCCCTTTCCCGCCTAGAGTCCCGGGCTACGGGTTGGGTGCTGTGCTCTAGTGGGTGTGTGTGCTGTGAGGGTGTTTGTTGCACAAACTGTCTCGCAGGGGCGCCACAATACCACGTCTCCTGTGCTGAGATAATCATATATGATGCTGGGGTTGCATATGATGTGCAAATTTAAATAAGTGCAGATTTTAAGAAGTGCAATATGCAGTTATACCGGGCAGGCATCTAACAGTCTTCTCATCTCATCTCTACATACAGGTATATAATATTTCATCTCATCCCATTCATTCACCTGATGTAATTGTGCTGTGATTTCACCCATCTTTCTGTGCTATTGTAATGGTATAAAATCACTTTCATCTTAGATTGTTCAAGAATGCTGTAATAAGGTCATCTGTCTGTAAGGCTTTATAGCCCATTTTGGCCTGCAACCCTGTTTATTTATCTGGTTTGCATGTTTCCATGCTGTCTTAATTTAGTGTGATTGATTGATTAACGAGTTAAATTGACCCTGATCTAAGCAAAAGCTCTATAAATTTAGACATAGCCTAGGGGTAGCATATGATGCTGGGGTTGCATATGATGTGCAAATTTAAATAAGTGCAGATTTTAAGAAGTGCAATATGCAGTTAAACGGGGCAGGAAACGGGTAAGTCATTCCAGACAAACAAACACACATACAACAAACTTCCTGCATGGAGAGTGGAAAGATCACGGATATTTCTCACCTGCATGTTGAACTTAGCATGGATCTACAATGGTGACTGCACCCATTTTTTTTTTTCCTTCCTGGATTATCCATCCACTGTTGGCAAATTATAAATATTTATCATCTCATCTGTCTCTGAGTGACTCCTCTGCCGGATGGACCCCCCTGGCTACATCTGACCCCCAGCTGCATCGGATCCTGACTGCACCTCAGCATCTCGCCCCCAACAGCACCTGATCGCATCCACGGCTGCATCTGCATCTCGTCCACGGCTGCATCTCATCCCCACTATTGTACCTACATCTGGTCTCTGACTGCACCGCATTACCCTGCCTCACTTGCTGGACTCTGTACTCCTGCATTTGATTTGCGATTGCCTGGACTTGATTGCCACTCATCCTCTTTGCACACCCTTCCTGCTGCACCTGTCCCCTGTTGCTCCAGACCCCTGCCTCTATCTCACCCCTCCTGCTGCTCCTGTCCTCCTGTCCCCTGCCTCCATCCCAACCCCGGCTGCACCTCCTCTCAGCTGCTGTTGCCCCCCGCCACCACCACTCCCCATCTGCACCTAACCCCCTTGCTCCACATCTCACTCCCACTGAATCCTATAACCCCATGCAATGTTTTCCCTTCTCTTCACACTCACTCCTATCCTACTCCACTTCCTACAACCCCCCTCTGTCCCTCCTCCCGACAACACAATAACACTCTACCCCTCCATCCTATCTAGCCATCTCACCCACTCCTCTGAACTCTTCCTCCACACACAAGCCTTTATCCCTTTGGAAGTACACTGAGCTGTAGGCTGACTTTCTGCTAAGGGAAAAAAAAAAGAGATTTAAATCTGATTTTCTAGCGAGTGTGACACGAGCTGAGTGTGACGGAGCGCAAGTGCGGACGGAAGTAAGTGTGTGACTTGTGATTCAGTGACTTTGGATTCAGGGAGTTTGGAAGGGAGGACTTACTGAATTGCAGGTTGTATTTAATTAATACTTTGCATTTCTTTTTTACTTATTTCTGTCTGGTGCAATCCCCATTAGGAAATGAGCTCCATAATTGACAATGCCATCCGGTGTACATCTTGCCACATGTATGCATTCCTTGAACAGCCGGTCGAGGTGCATACTGCTGTGTGAGATGTGAGTATGTTGTGCATTTGGAAGCCCAGATACTGGATCTAAATGAACAACTGACAACGCTGAGATCCATAGACAATATGGAAAGGAGTCTGCTGCTCACTGAACAGCTGCTCAATGGGATAGATGTGGGGGAGGATGGTAGTATGGAGCTGCAGGACCGTGAGGTATCTAGTTGGGTGACAGTTAGAAGGCGGGGGAGAGGGAAGGGTGCCAGGGAGGGTAGCCCTGATCTGGCACACCCCAATAAATTTGCTATGTTGGCAGATGAGGGGGGTGTGAGTTCAGGTACAGCACTGCTGCAGCAGGGCATGACCTCTGAAAGCCAGAGGAGTGTCCGCTCCAGTAAGGGGGAAAACAGGAGAGAAGGGCAGGCCAGACAGGTGCTGGTAGTGGGGGACTCAATTATTAGGGGAATAGATAGGGCAATCTGTCACAAAGACAGGGATCGTCGAACAGTGTGCTGCCTACCTGGCGCTCAAGTCCGGCACATCGCTGATCGGGTTGACACATTACTGGGAGGGGCTGGTGAGGACCCAGCAGTCATGGTGCACATTGGCACAAATGACAAAGTTAGGGGTAGGTGGAAGGTCCTTAAAGATGATTTCAGGGAATTAGGCAGAAAGCTTAAGGCAAGGACCTCCAAGGTAGTATTCTCTGAAATACTGCCTGTACCACGTGCCACACCAGAGAGGCAAAGGGAGATTAGGGAGATAAATAAGTGGCTCAGGAATTGGTGTAGGAAGGAGGGGTTTGGGTTCCTGGAGAACTGGGCCGACTTCTCTGTTGGCTACAGGTTCTATGCTAGGGACGGGCTGAACCTCAATGGGGAGGGTGCAGCTGTGCTGGGGGAGAAAATGGCTAGAAGGTTGGAGGAGTGTTTAAACTAGGGATTGGGGGGGAGGGTATTCATTGTATAGGAGGGGAAGATAGTGTAAATAGTAACCTGGGCACAAGTAATAAAATTGGGGGTGGCATGGGGGGTGGGGTTAGAACAGTCAATATAGTAGGAAGGAATAGAGGTAAAGAGAGATGCATAAAGTGCATGTACACTAATGCCAGAAGCCTCACCAACAAGATGGAGGAATAAGAATTGATTTTGTTTGAAAATAATAATGACATGGTGGGGATTTCGGAGACTTGGCTGGACGAGAGCCATGACTGGGCTGTTAATTTACAGGGCTATTGTCTGTTCAGAAATGACCGTACAAATAAGCAAGGAGGAGGTGTATGTTTATACGTAAAATCATCCTTAAAACCCATCCTGTGTGATAATATAGGTGAATCTAATGGAAATGTAGAGTCCCTGTGGGTGGAGATAAGGGGAGGGGGAAAAAAATAATAAATTACTGATAGGGGTTTGTTATAAGTCCCCAACAATAATGGAAGTGGAGGAGAATATCCTCATAAAGCAAATAGATGAAGCAGCGACTCAGGGAAAAGTAATTATTATGGGGGACTTCAACTACCCTGAAATACATTGGGGATCAGAAACCTGCAGTTCCAGCAAAGGTAATAAGTTTTTGAAAACTATGAGAGACAATTACCTTTCACAACTGGTTCAGGACCCAACAAGAAGGGGGGCACTGCTGGACCTAATATTAACCAACAGGCCGGACTGCATATCAAATATACGGGTTGGAGGTCACTTAGGTAATAGTGATCATAACTTAATAAGCTTTCAAGTATCCTTTACTAAGATGTGTAGTAGAGGGGCTACAAGGACACTAAAATTCAGGAAGGCAAATTTCCAACGGTTGAGAGATGATCTTAGTGCAATAAACTGGGACGATGTCCTGAGACATAAAAGTACACAAAGCAAATGGGAGACGTTTATTAGCATCCTGAATAGGGCCTGTGCACAATATATACCCTATGGGAATAAGCATGCTAGAAATAGGAGGAAACCACTATGGCTAAATAAAGCGGTAAGAGGTGCAATATGTGACAGAAAGAAAGCATTTAGAGAATTAAAGCAAGTAGGCAGTGATGAGGCATTAAATAAATACAGAAAATTAAATAACATTTGTAAAAAGCAAATCAAGGCAGCAAAGATTGAGACAGAGAGACTCATTGCCAGAGAAAGTAAAAATAATCCCAAAATATTTTTTAATTACCGTATATACTCGTGTATAAGCCGAGTTTTTCAGCACAAAAAATGTGCTGAAAAGTCCCCCCTCGGCTTATACACGAGTATATACGTAGCCCCAGCTGTACACAGCAGCCCCAGCTGTATACAGCCCCCCCGTAGTAACCAGGGCCCCACTTGCTGCACACCTGTAAAGGAAGATGTCAGTATACTTATCGCTGCCGCCGCCGCTCCGCTGCTCGGTCACCGCGCTGCTCCGGGTCTTCATGCTTCCTGTTCCTTCTCCGGCGCTCAGGAAATGACGTCATTGTTCGAGCGCCGGAGAAGGAACAGGAAGCATGAAGACCCGGAGCAGCGCGGTGACCGAGCAGCGGAGCGGCGGCGGCAGCAATAAGTATACTGACATCTTCCTTTACAGGTGTGCAGCAAGGGGGGCCCTGGATACCTTGGGGGGGCTGTATACAGCTGGGGCTGCTGTATACAGCTGGGGCCCCTGTATACTACTTATGGGGGGGGGGTTTGTATACCTCTGGGGCTGCTGCTGTATATACCCTCTAGGGCTGCTGCTGTATATACCCCTGGGGCTGCTGCTGTATATACCCCCTGGGGCTGCTGCTGTATATACCCCATGGGGCTGCTGCTGTATATACCCCTGAAGCTGCTGTATACTACTACTGGGGCTGCTGTATACTACTACTGGGGCTGCTGTATACTACCCCTGGGGCTTCTGTATACTACTACTGGGGCTGCTGCTGTATATACCACTGAGGCTGCTGTATACTACTACTGGGGCTGCTGTATACTACCGCTGGGGCTGCTATATACTACCACTGGGGCTGCTGTATATACCTCTGGGGCTGCTGTATACTACCACTGGGGCTGCTGTATATATCTCTGGGGCTGCTGTATACTACCACTGGGGCTGCTGTATATATCTCTGGGGCTGCTGCTGTATATACCACTGGGGAGGCTGCTGTAACACTGCTGGGGCCTGTATGTACCACTGGGGAGGCTGCTGTATACCACACTTCTGGGGGCTGTATACTACCACTGGGGAGGCCTGTACACCACTGCGGGGGCCTGTATACCACACTGCTGGGGGCTGTATACCTGTGCTGGGGTCCACCCTCGGCTTATACACGAGTCAATAGGTTTTACCAGATTTTGGGGGCAAAAGTAGGGGGGTCGGCTTATACACGGGTCGGCTTATACACGAGTATATACGGTACATAAATAGTAAGAAACTAAAAAAATGATGGTGTTGGCCCCTTTAAAAATAGTCTGGGTGAAATGGTGGATGAAGAAAAAGCCAATATGCTAAATGACTTTTTTTTCAACAGTATTTACACAAGAAAATCCCATGACAGACATTACGATCAGTGATAACAAAAATTCTCAATTAAATGTCACCTGCTTAACCCAAGAGGAAGTACAGCATCGTCTAAAAATCACTAAAATTGACAAATCACCGGGCCCGGATGGGATACACCCCAGAGTGCTGCAGGAATTAAGTACTGTCATAGATAGACCATTATTTTTAATATTTAAAGATTCCATAAAAACAGGGTCTGTACCACAGGACTGGCGTATAGCAAATGTGGTGCCAATATTCAAAAAGGGGACAAAAACTGAACTTGGAAATTATAGGCCAGTAAGCTTAACCTCTACTGTGGGTAAAATCCTAGAGGGTTTTCTAAGAGATGCTATACTGGAGTATCTGAAGAAAAATAACCTCATGACCCATTATCAACATGGTTTTACGAGGGACCGTTCCTGTCAAACTAATCTGATAATCTTCTATGAAGAAGTAAGATAAGATAAGATAAAGATAAGATAAGATAAGATAAACTTTATTGATCCCGGAGGAAATTACAGGATTACAGCAGCAGAACAAAGATCAAGAACATTTCACACTTTACAAAATAAGTCTATATGGACAGCAGATGTGGGTAGACTGGTACATGTACCTCACCTATTCCCCCCAAGTAAGTTCTGGACTGGACCAAAGAAATGCAGTGGATGTGGTGTATATGGACTTTTCAAAAGCTTTTGATACGGTGCCACACAAAATGTTGATACATAAAATGAGGGCAATGGGGATAGGGGAAAATATGTGTAAGTGGGTTAAGAACTGGCTTAGTGATAGGAAATAAAGGGTGGTTATTAATGGAACACTTTCAGAATGGGTCACAGTTAACAGTGGGGTACCACAGGGGTCAGTGTTGGGCCCGCTTCTATTTAATATATTTATTAATGACCTTGTAGGGGGCATACAGAGTAGAATCTCAATATTTGCAGATGACACTAAACTCTGCAGGGTAATCAATACAGAGGAGGACAATTTTATATTACAGGAGGATTTATGTAAACTAGAAGCTTGGGCTGCTAAATGGCAAATGAGCTTTAATGGGGATAAATGTAAAGTCATGCACTTGGGCAGAGGAAACAAAAGGTATAATTATGTGCTTAATTGTAAAACACTGGGCAAAACTGTCACTGAAAGAGACCTGGGTGTATGGGTAGACGACAAACTCACATTTAGTGGCCAGTGTCAGACAGCTGCTGCAAAAGCAAATAAAATAATGGGATGCATTAAAAGAGGCATAAATGCTTATGAGGAGAACATAATTTTACCTCTATACAAGTCACTAGTGCGACCACACTTAGAATACTGTGTACAATTCTGGTCTCCGGTGTATAAGAAAGACATAGCTGAACTAGAGCGGGTCCAGAGAAGAGCGACAAAAGTCATTAGAGGTCTAAGGGGTCTGCAATACCAAGACAGGTTATTAAACTTGGGGTTATTTAGCTTGGAAAAACGAAGGCTTAGGGGTGATCTTATAATAATGTATAAATATATGAGGGGACAGTACAGAGAACTTTCTAATGATCTCTTTACTCTTAGGCCTGAGACTGGGACGAGGGGGCATCCTCTACGTCTGGAGGAAAGAAGGTTTAATCATAATCACAGACGCGGATTCTTTACTGTAAGAGCAGTGAGACTATGGAACTCTCTGCCACATGATGTTGTAATGAGTGAGTCACTACTAACATTTAAGAAGGGCCTGGATGCCTTTCTTGAAAATTATAATATTACCAGTTATATATACTAGATTCTTTGATAGGGCGTTGATCCAGGGAACTAGTCTGATTGCCATATCTGGAGTCAGGAAGGATTTTTTTTGCCCAATGGGGAGCTTAGTGTTGCCACATGGGGTTTTTTTTGCCTTCCTCTGGATCAACATGTTAGGCTTTGGGTTGAACTAGATGGACTTAAAGTCTTCCTTCAACCTTAAAAACTGTGTTACTATGTTACTATGTCATCTCCAAACATGCCCGCCCACCACGCAAGCTCTCATGCCCCCACCTCCTGACCCTCTCCCTCCTCCTCCTACTTGCTGGCGACATCTCCCCTAATCCCGGTTTACCCCCAACACATCCCCACAATCACCCCTAGCCCATGCCCACTCCCCACCATTAACATCCGCAACCCCTGCAACCTTACACCCATCCCCCAATCCCCCTTTCTGGCGCACTCTGGAATGCCCGCTCAGTATGCAATAAACTCACCTTCATCCACAACCTCTTCATCACCAAAAAACTCTCTTTCCTTGTCATCACCGAAACATGGCTCACACCATCCGACACAACATCCCCCGCCGCCCTCTCCTATGGCGGACTCACCCTCTCCCACACCCCACGCCCCAGCAACTCCCGCGGCGGAGGTGTTGGCCTGCTCCTACCCATCTCTTCAACATATCACTTACCATCGGCGTCTTCCCCTCATCCTTCAAACATGCCCTCATCACACCCATCCTCAAAAAATCCTCCCTCAACCCTGCAACAGTCTCCAACTATCGTCCCATATCTCTCCTCCCCTTCGCCTCAAAATTGCTTGAGCAACAAGTCTACTCCGAACTGTCCTCCCATCTCTCCTCGTGCTCCCTTTTTGACCGCCTGCAATCCGGTTTCTGAGCCTACCACTCCACCAAAACAGCCCTAGCCAAAGTCACCAACGACCTACTGACCACCAAGAGCAAGCGACACTACTCCATCCTTCTCCTCGACCTCTCTGCTGCCTTTGACACAGTCGACCACTCCCTCCTGCTTCAAATTCTAGAATCCCTTGGCATCACTGACCTAGCCCTCTCCTTGATCTCCTTAAATTTAACAGACCGGACCTTCAGCGTCACCCAATCCCACATCTTCTCCTTGCCCCACCCCCTATCTGTTGGAGTTCACCAAGGCTCAGTCCTGGGACCCTTACTCTTCTCCATCTACACCCTCGGCCTAGGCCAACTCATCGAGTCCCACGGCTGCCAATACCACCTCTACGCTGACGACACCCAACTCTACCTCTCCGGCCCTGACATCACCTCCCTGCTATCCAAAATCCCACACTGCCTGTCGGCCATCTCATCCTTCTTCTCCGCTCGTTTCCTCAAACTCAACATGGATAAAACAGAGTTCATCGTCTTCCCCCAAGACGCTCTTCCCCCCTACCCGATCTAAACATCACTGTCAACGACTGCACACTCTCACCCGTCCCCCATGCCAAGTGCCTCGGTGTAATCCTCGACTCTGCCCTCTCCCTCAAGCCACACATCCAGGCCCTCGCCACCTCCTGCCAACTCCAGCTTAAAAACATCTCACGGATCCACTCCTTCCTTGACCATGACACTGCCAAAACGCTTTTCCACGCCCTCATTATCTCCCGCTTCGACTACTGCAACCTCCTGTTCACCGGCCTCCCCGCTTCCTCCCTTGCACCCCTCCGAACCATCCTCAATTCCGCTGCCCGACTCATCCATCTATTGCCCCGTTACTCCCCTGTCTCCCCCCTCTGCCAAGCCCTCCACTGGCTCCCTACTTCCCAGAGATCTCAGTTCAAAACCCTAACCCTGACATACAAGGCCATCCACAACCTGTCCCCTCCATACATCTCCGACTTGGTCTCCCGATACCACCACTCATGCAATCTGCGCTCCTCTCAAGAACTCCTTCTCTTCTCCCGCATCTCCACCTCCCACAACCGCATACAAGACTTCTCTCGTGCATCCGCCATACTCTGGAACTCTCTTCCACACCACATCAGACACTCCCCTACCCTGGGAAGCTTCAAGAAAAACCTGAAGACCCACCTCTTCCTTCAAGCCTACAATCCACACTGAGACCTAATCCGCTGCACCATATCACCTCTCCCCCTCCTACTGTCTCCGACCCATCCCCTATAGACTGTGAACCCTTGTGGACAGGATTTCTGCCCTAATGTACCTGTATAATTTATTCGTCGTTATTTATGTTCTCGTCCTTGTTCTGCCCTTACACATGTAAAGCGCCATGGAACCAATGGCGCTATATAAATAAATAATAATAATAATGTGTCCCTGCTATGTACTGTGTAATGGATGTGTCTGACCGTACAGGTACATGGTAGGATCATACCACATCTCCTGTGCTGAGATAATCTTACATATGTGTCCCTGCTATGTACTGTGTAATGGATGTGTCTGACCGTACAGGAACATGGTCTGATCATACCACATCTCCTGTGCTGAGAAAATCTTATATATGTGTCCCTGCTATGTACTGTGTAATGGATGTGTCTGACTGTAGAGGGACATGGTCTAATCATACCACATCTCCTGTGCTGAGATAATCCTATATATGTGTCCCTGCTATGTACTGTGTAATGGATGTGTCTGACCGTACAGGTACATGGTAGGATCATACCACATCTCCTGTGCTGAGATAATCTTACATATATGTCCCTGCTATGTACTGTGTAATGGATGTGTCTGACCGTACAGGAACATGGTCTGATCATACCACATCTCCTGTGCTGAGAAAATCTTATATATGTGTCCCTGCTATGTACAGTATAATGTACTGTATAATGTGTCTGACCGTACAGGGACATGGTCTGATCATACCACATCTCCTGGGCAGGGTAGGATGCAAAGATGTACAGATATTACAGCACAGGAAAGAGTATACAGACATTACAGCACGGGATCATAAATGATTCTTTAAATATTTTTTATAAACAGGAGGGAAATGTTTTACATAACAGAAAGAGTCATCTATGATCCCGTGCTGTAATGTCTGTATACTCTTCTATCCTATGATCCCATCCTGTAATGCCTGTATACTCTTTTCCTTCCTCCCAGGCCCAGGAAATGTGGTATGATCAGACCATGTCCCTGTACAGGGGGAGTCAGGGCATAATAGCCACCTTTTTAAAATACAGCATAGGCGCTGCTGAAGGTGGTGTTTTTAGTTTCACGCCCAAATCAGGTGACAGGTTCACTTTAAACTTAAAGTTAGTTAGGATTCTGATAAGCCCCATACAAAGTTTAGTTGTTCTAGGAGGATTTTTCTCACATATTCTTAGTTACATTTTACAGAAAAAGCAAAGGTCCGTAAACATCTGACAACACAACAAAGGGACCTCATTGTCGAAAGGTATCAGGAGAAGGATACAAAAACATTTCCAAGGCATTAGATATACAATGGGACACTGTGAAAACCTTCAGCGTGGCCTCCAATGCAGCAGAGCTGAGTATGCTTCAAGGGACATCATTGTGGATTATCTATGGAGGGTATGTTTGGGGCTCATATATAGGAAAATGAGGGTTGTCTGTGTGTCTTATTTCTAATAAAGGATTTTATCTGTGTGTGTGTTAGTGTTTTTTTAACTATTTCCTAACTAGATTGGCAATACACAGGTGTTATAGCTGCCTGAACATTACCAATTTGGGCAGCTGTCAATTCTCAGCGGTGATTAACCCCTTCTATTACCTCATTTGCCACTGGCACTATGGCAGTGGGAAGAGCTGGGGCAAAGTGCCAGGATTGGTGCATTTTATGGAGGCACCAGTTCTGGGGCGGCTGTGGCCTGCTATTATTAGAATGTGGAAGACCCATTAGGGTACCTTTACACGCAGCAACTTTTTTAGGAATGTCACTGGCAACTTACTGGTTGCAGTGAAATCATGGACACATTGTTCTATCTTGTCTGATTCTCGGCAACTTTTCTAACCGAGGATCTCGGCGAGGCGAGAGAACCCTTCGATTCTTAACCATGAGATTCAACATATGGATTGGGAGATAATCTGGGGGCAAATTATAGGGCCACACATAAAGCATTGGATTGTCTGATGTGCGACAACAGTCTGCAGAAAAACTCTAACGAATGCACGATTAAGAGCGAGATCTCAAATAAAGAATTGACCTGATCTTAAATGATTAATTTTGGCATTCATTAGTCCATAAGTGTGGACAATCCGGCTCCTGTTTCTAGGTTATCTACAATTTTACTTTAACTTTTCTTACATTCCAGAAACCTATTCCACAGCCCGGTACAATCCGGCGGCTTCCATCAGTCACGATCCCCAGTGGGGCCGACAGTCTGGGCTCTCTCTTATCTCAGACACACATACACTCTCTCTATAAAGTCAATTAACTTGTCAGTATATTTTGGGATTTAAACCTGCCGGTTCCAATATTGACCAGTCCCCCTCCCATGTGCAATGGATAAAGGCACCTATGATTGTCTGCATTTCTTTCTTAACCCCTTGGCACAGAATGGCTTATATGTGTAGTTCCCATAAATCAGAGTAAATGTATGGAGCTTGGATGTACGTAGTATAATGGAAGCGATAAAGTTAAGTCTCCTGATGGGACTGGGACTATAGTTTTTAGTTTATTCCCTTCTCAGAAAAGGAAGTTAATCAATACATCGCATGTATCCAAAATGGGGACAGTAAAGCTACAAGTCATCCTAGGAAAAACAAGCTGTCAGCTGTGAAAAATAAGAATAATTCCAGAGTTAGAAAAATGGTTTCAGAATTTAACAACATAAAAACAAAAGATCATAAATAAAGGTTTTTATTGTGTAAAGTAATAAAACTATAAAAATGTAATTGTGGTAATAAATCTCAGATTCAGCTCTCTTTCTCCAGTTGTTGATCCAACTCCACTTGACGAGTCGTCACTGATCCATCTCTGCTATAAATCAATTAAAAGAGCTTCAAAAAGCTTACTAATAGTCTGATATCCATTGCACTGAGCAGGACACAGAAAGCCCAGGATAAAGGCAACACAAGCATATAATACCGGTGCCGCAATCACTCTCAACAGGCCACAACATGGGGGAGGTGATTGGTTTCTATAGGGCGCCAGTCACACATAATAGTATGATGCAGACTGTCTCATTCTTCCATATAGTCTAACGCAGGGGTCCCCAACTCCAGGCCTCGAGGGCCGCCAACAGTGCATGTTTTCAGGATCTCCTTAGTATTGCACAGGGGTTGGAATCATTACCTGTGCATTTGATCACATTAACACCTGTGCAATACTAAGGAAATCCTGAAAACCTGCCCTGTTGGCGGCCCTTGAGGCCCGGAGTTAGGGACCTCTGACCTAAAATATCCACCAATACCTCACATTATCATTCATCAGTTTTTTGCACTTTTGTATCTTTATGCAGGATACACTAGGGCCACTGGGGGCGCCTGTCTTGTGTGGTGCATATATATAGTGTTGGGCAGCCCGCCTGATCTAATAGTATGGGCATGATCAATAGGCTGCATACAGGCACTTTACATCATACTTTCATGTGTGACTGAAGCTTTGTAGAAACCTCATCTGTGTCAATATAAAATACCACCAATCACCTCCCCTCAGGGGTGGATTAAGAGTAGCCAGGGCCCCGGGCTGTTTAGAATTAGTGGGTCTGACTCACCGTGGCCAGGACTCCGGTTTAGACAGGCAGTAGCTTCTTCCTCCTTGTCACGGGTGGACCGCGCCTGCCGGTAGTGGCGCCCGGTTGAGTGCAGATCAAAAAGAAGAGATGTCTTGTGGGAACAGATTAAGGGGTTAATTTGTCGTGACGCCACCTATGAGTATTTTGGTAAGTCTTACCGACGCTGCAGGGCCTCCGGGGGATGGAATGCAGCGAGATGGAACGCTCCATACAGGCTAAGCAATGATCCCCGGAGGCTGGAGCTGCTTAAGATGTTATGCAGCAGCTGTGGTTACCTTGAAGTGCGGACAGACAGTTCATAAGAAAGCACGGACACTGTAAGTCTCTGCAACGGGTTCTTTACTGTAACCAGCAGGCAGTACATGGTATACAGTTGTAGGTAGCAGACCGGGTGGACTCAGCAGTAATAGGTGTCCCTCAGAGATCCGCGGTGTTCCTCCATTCTATCTAAGTAAGTTGCCGTTGTCGCCCAGGAATACCAGATCGGGTACAGGGAGGCTGCTTGAATGCCCTATCCAGGGTATACGTTCCGGATGTTTTGGGGAGCCTTGGGTCCCTTGGTGGGTACACCGCTGGCTAGACGACTGGATTTGGCGATGGTGGGGTGCTCCTGTAGAGCGGTCCCTCCACTCCTCTGGTTCGCATAGCAGAGCTGGACTGCTGCTAGCTTCGGTACCAGTAAACCGGCTGTAGATTGGGCACGGGAGTTTTTGGACCCGCATGATGATGCCCGTAATTGCTAGGGAGATGGCCAGCGAGGGTGGCCAGGGGGTCGCACGAGACAACCCCCTCTCCTGGGTTTCAGAGATGGGAATCTGCCGAGGTCTTTTAGGTTGCTGTTGCTTCTCCAGACCTGAGACCACTCTCTAGGCTGGACTAAAACTTCTACTACTACACACTACCCTTGCACTCCGCCCACCAGGACCTTGATTGGCCCTCTATACTAGGTGATGCATGCAGGATATGGATCTCTGAGTTAACCGTGTGACTGCTGGGTCAGAGAATATTGCTGCTGCATTTGTGGCTGCAATACCCTCCTGTGACGCACTCGGTGCGGGGCGCCACAGGTCCCCCCAGCCCATGTGACGGGCCATATGACGGTATCATTATCATATACCTGAAATGGATTATTTCAGAAAAATTGTTGCTGAGTGAAACTATAACCTGGCAAATATCCATTAATCTAGTCAATTTACCCTTCAGTTAGGAAGAACAAAAAACACTTTAAGCCATAGCATTGAACATTCCAATATTTCAACCATTGTACAATACATGGACAATGAATAACAGTAGCTGTGAAAAGAAAAAAAAAAAAGGCTCCTTGATATTATTTCCTTCTTTAATATTTTGCACACCGGGGCATTACACTCATAAAAGCTGTGTAATTTTCCCCAACTGCAAGTGGATGCTGGGCTGGTGGGTGGGACCCATTCCTGCACTCTCACACTAGAGTAGTGGTGGGAGGTTACTCCTGGGAGGGATATAGTCACCTCTAGGGGGAGTAGAAGAGAGTTAGAGTTAGAGATAGAGAGTTGGGGAAGGAGTCGAGGAGGAATGTGGAGCGAGTCGGGAGGTCTAACAGGACAGCTCCAGGCTGATTCTGAGGGAAGATGAAAGGGGATCCTGAGAGAGGGTGCCTGACGCATCAGTCTGCGCCCAGAGAGAAAGGGGGAACCCCAGCGTGGAGCGACCATACTCCAGGGAGCTTCCCCAGTCCACCACGGGAACGCCGGAACCGAGGACACGGCCAGAGTCCAGCTCTAAGGTCATCAATCGGCTGCTGCGGTCTGTTCATTGGCTGTAGCACCCTGCCACACGGAGCGGTCCACCTGCTTCTTCACTGCGAGGGAGGGGAGCCCCTAAAGTGCCTTCAAGAACTAAATGAGTCTGGACTAATCCTAGGCGGGGAAGAAAGGACACGGGTTCGTCTAAGACATACCACGGGTACCTCCATACCACCTGGCATCCACTTGCAGCCACCCGTAGGGCTACCTGTTTGCTTAACATCTTCCTGAACTGTGGAAATTGTATACTGCTACTGACTGTTTACAGTAAAGTACCCGGGAGAGTGACTTTGCCTCCGTGTCTTTGTGCTACCAAAAATTCAACCTTTTTGCTTACAGCAACGCTGCCCCGAAGGACCAACCCCACCTGTAGGGAGCTTTGCCATCCTTGCCGCAATACCATCGCCCTCCGGAGGACTGTGGCGGCGCTGCTGACCCATCACCAGGTACTACAGGTGGTGTTACGAGACAATAACTCTTATCCCCTGTACATAACCCCTCTTTGAAGTGTCACCCAGGCCACGGGCTCAGGCACCGCCACCCGTGACATCCCCGTGAATCCCTCTGAGACTGGTACCAGAGTACCCCCCGGGCCTGGGGCTCGACATATGGACCAGTAAAAGAACGCAGCGTCTGAACAGCATTTCTTGAAAACTCAGACTTTGCTGGAAATGAATTTAAGTGCTGCGCTTTCCATGCAAAAACATAGCACTAAAAATTGAGCAAAAATGCCCAGTCTGAACATCGCCTTACATGTGGCTTCTTTAAAAATGCTGCAAAAAGCAAGCTGTGTTCCGTTTAATTAAAATAAAATAAAAGCAAATGAAAGAATTAATAAAAAATCATGCAAAATAAAATGCTGCAAAAACCACCCTGTGTGAATAGAACTTAAAAACTTCACCAAATACTGATCGTGTGCACCGGGTCTTAGGCCTGCTTCACACCATGGTTTTTGGCTGTCAGGTTGTGTCCAGTGTTTTGCAGGATGCACCAGACACAACCTGATAATCCTGGACTGTTTTGTGCTGAAATTTCAGCCGTGGAGCTCGCCTTGGTGCTGAATTTCAGCGGCGGCTCTGAAATGCTGCACTGTCCAGGTTCTCAATGAGCGTGGCTGAATTTCAGAGCCGCCGCTTTTTCAGCACCAGGAGTCCGGGAATCGGTGCGATTTTCTGGCGAATCCGGCACAATCTGTGCCCATAGCCTCCCATGTTATGGGCACTGGATCACCTCGGATCCAGGAGGATCCGGGAGGATCTGGTTTTATTTGTTTTTGCCACTGGACACAAAAAATGCTGCAAGCTCCAGTTTTGTGTCCGGGGCAATAAACGAAAACAACCAGATCCTCTCTGAATAGCACAAAATGGGATGGCAAATAACAGCTATCCGGCGCCATAATCCCTATGGGGGGCAAAATCAGATCCGGGTCTGTCCGGTTCACACCGGACAATCCCGGACCCGAAAAACCGTGGTGTGAAGCCGGCCTTAGGGAATGTGCTCACGGTCCGGAGGAGCTGTGTCTTGAATGCAGTGGCTCCGTACCTGTGGGAAGTCGTGGGTGCCCGCAAGGACACCCCAGCTGCCATGAATTCACCATCTGCAGTGGGTGCAGGAGGGTCTCTCCCTGCGTACACCTGATGGGAACTGCTTCTGACTCTGCAGCATCAAATTAACATGTTGCAGAGGTGCAGATGTCAGGAAACCTGCACCACAGGTGAAATAACACTGCGGCGGGGAGAAGCACAGTGAGCATGGGAATTTTACAAATTCCATCTACTGTGCTTATGTCGAGCCCCAGGCCCTGGGATACTCGGGTATCAGGCTCGGTGGGTGTTTTCACGGGGGATGTCACGGGTGGCAGCGCCTGAGCCCGTGGCCTGGGTGACACTTCAATAAGGGATTATGTACAGGGGATAAAAGTTAGTCATGTGACGCGCACCTGTAGTATCTGGTGATGGGTCACCAGTGCCGCCACAGTCCTCCGGAGGTCGATGGTAATGCGGCTGAGATGGCAAAGCTCCCTACAGGTGGAGTTGGTACTCCGGGGCAGCGTTCCTGTAAGCAAACAGGTTGATGAAGATAAACACACGAAGGCAAAGTCACTTTCTCCTGGGTACTTTACTGTAAACCTCCAGCAGCATAATACAAAGTCCACAGTTCAGCAAGTTGGTAATCAACAGGTAGCCCTACGGGTGGCTGCAAGTGGATGCCAGGTGGTATGGTGGAACCCGTGGTAAACCTTAGTTGACGAACCCGTGTCCTTTCTTCTCCTAGGATAAGTCTATACCCAATGGCTCCGTGTAGGTAGCATTGGGGGTCCTCTCCCTCGTGATGAGGAAGCAGGCAGGCCGCTCCATCTGGCAGGGTGCTGTGGCGATAAACGGATCACAGCAGCCGGTTGCCGACTGCAAAGATAGACCTTGGCCGGATCCTCGGGCCCGGCGTTCCCGTGGTGGACTGGAGAATCCCCTGGAGTATGGTCGCTCCACACTGGGGTTCTCCCTTTCTCTCTAGGGCCCGGACTTCGCACATCGGGCACCCTCTTCCAGGATCCCCTCAAGATCCTCTCTCTCCTTTCCTCCGGATCAGTTTGGAGCCATCCGGGTAAGCCTTCCGCCTTGATACACACTCCTTTTCCTCCTCCAACTACTACTCCACTCTCTCAGATGTCCATTGTCTGACTATTCTTTCCTCTGACTCCTCCGTTTTAGTTCCCCCTAGAGATGACTATATCTCCCTCCGGGTAACCTCCTCCCTCCACTCGGCTAATGTGGGGGTGCTGGAATGGGTCCCACCCACCAACCTAGGGTCCACTTGCAGCTGGGGAAATCACACCTCTTTTAAAGGTGTAATACCCCACTGTGACGCCTGACTACGTGGGGCGCCACACTTCTACTGTACAATGCAGCATTTTGGATGCAGGGGCAAGATGTTGCGTCCAAAATGCTGCATTTACTCATCGTCAGCCTGACTATGCTACGTTCACACATAGCAATTTTTATGCAGCAACATCTGATCTGGTGGCAGTAAGAAAAAATCAGCTTTTTATTAGCAGTGAGAAGCCCACTCAGCAGGAGAGATATAACAGATAGTTGAGTGCTGTACTCTTCTATTTCCATCAGCACCATAGACTTTGAATCAAGTGACAATCGAGTCAATTGCACTCAACTGGAAGTATCCAGTTAAATATGCAATGAGGAAATACATGGTCACTTGGCATTATCCAGAACTAGTACTTCTTGTGAAACATCCTAGTAGGACACATGGAGAGATGTGGTCCAGAATGACATTGTCAATGTAACCACTATCAGATATTGTTTTGAGTGTAATGTTCCTTTAAGAACAGATATTAATTAGCTCATGATCCTAAGTATCAAACCTGATTCTAATTAATCAAGCTATTTGAATATAACCCATAAAACACATTTGTCTGAGCAAATTACAATTAATATCGAGATGAAGACAATGTAGTCAGAAAAAAGGATTTTGACCAGAGAATAACAAATGGTGTTTCAGATAAACCCCAGCGAGTACAAAGCATCTCGTCATTGGAGCCACAGATCGGAGCAGAACAATTTCCACCTGATTATCTACGCAGTGATGTGTTGAGTGCACAAGTGCCGATGACACATTGCAAGGAATAAAGTGCGTTAACGTGCACTCTGGATACTTGGCTACATTCTATGGGAGGCTCCGTACTGTCCTTGTCATTACAAAATATTAACTTGGGTGTATTAAATGGGGATCAGTGTTAAGGCCTTGTTACACAGTACGACATCGTGAACGATATCGCTCTAACGTCACGGGTTTGGAGGCATTCAAACGACATCGTCAGGACGTGGTTTCGTGTAACATGGCAATACGACTATGTAAATCAATGGATCGTTGATTGCAGATTTGAGAACATGTTCTCAAACCAAACGATCCTCGATCAGCCAACCTGCTGCATTGTTCAGTTTGACTCCGCGATAACGATGTCGTTCACGACTTCGCCCACTCACATTAGTGAACAAGGATCGTTCGCTGGGTTGTGTGAACGATACCTGTTCGCTGGATCGTTGGTGCGTCGTGCATGATATCTAGGCGTGTGACATCTCACCAACGATCTCTAAACAATGTCCTAACGACTGCGCATCCCCGAGATCGATAGTGAGATTGTTTCAACATGGAAGCGTGTAACAGTATCTTTAGGCTCATCATCATCAGAAATGAAGAGTACACCTATATGGCCAGGGGCTGGCTGGAGATTCTGGCCCTGGGTGGCAGGTCCGGCCATCCAGCCCCGATTGAGGACCGAGGGGGGGAAGCTTTGTGGGGGGGTGCTAGCAGAAATTTTTGACCGGGGGAGGGAGCTCGCTCACCATATCAGCCGCTGTCTGCATCACAGCGCCGGCCGCAAATCCTTTCCTGTGGAGGGGGCGGCCGCCGGCCCATTCCTGTGGGGGGTGGCCCTATTTGTGGTCTATACCACCAGCCCAGGGGGCACTTGCCCCCCTGCCACTTGTGCCAGTCCGCCCCTGTATATGGCTAACAAGACTAGAATTGAATATCCCCGAGAGGCACAGGAGCAAAACCAACCCAACAATGCCAGATTTGTGAGAACAGCAGCATTTAGACAAGACTAAAAAAATACTGTACTTTGTGGATTATAAAATACACTTTTTTCCACAAAAAAATTGGGAAATATATTGGGTTATAGCTTATCGGGAAGGATGGTGGTGCAGCAGGAACACAGGAGACAGGATTGCAGGGACACAGGCGACAGCACGGTGGGGCAGTGCTGTGGACCTGAGGCTGAGGATGGGGCGTCCAGGTGGCAGCACAGTGCTGCAGACCTGAGGCTGAGGATGGGGTTTCTAGGCGGCAGCACGATGAGGCAATACTGTGGGGCTGTCCCATTGGTGACATTAATTTCCCCACAGTAGATATGATGGGCTAAAGGAAAATAGCTGCGCATACAGCGCACATGCAGACTTAGATCTCCGAGAGCTGAGATCATAATCTGCATATGCATCACCTCCGCAGCTTTCCTGAAGTCCATTGCGTCGGATGCGGCACATGCGCAAATTGAGATCGCGGCTGTCTGAGATCTCAGTCTGGCAACCATTCTTGAACTCATCACGTCTATTATCGGGGATCAATGGTGCCAACTGTTTGCCGCTGGTACGCCCCCGCAGCATTTCCCCACCGTTGCCGGGACACACCTCCTTCCAGCCTCAGGCCCACAGCATTACCCCACTCATGCTGCCACCATCGCTGCTGACCTCCTGCAACCCCAACCCTGCTTCCTTACCATGAAAACTATTTTTCCCTATTTTCTTCTTGTAAATTTGATGTGTGTCTTATAATCCAGTGCGTTATCTGCAAAATATGGTGCATGGACAGCTATAGAGAATGCCTGCTTAGACCCTTGCTCTGCATTATCAAATAAAGTAGGCGATAGCTATTGTGGAGAATCTATTGTACACATGCCAGAGAGGACACTCAGAGCCCTCTCTGCAAGCACATGTGCCTTCACTCAAGCACACCATCACCCCAGAACTATGACCTCTTCTTTGGCCAGGTAATGCAGTGCATGGGCCAGCAGCCGTCCTTCTTATATTATCTTGCTCTGCAAGCAAGCAGTGTTCACTATTGAACGTTGAGGCACATCATGTAAAACGGACAGCCAAGGATCTGATTTCGCCCCCATGTATCTCTATGGGCACAAATTGGTCCTGTATGGCCATCCAAGATGATGTCTTGATGCTGGTCAGCATCTGAATGTACTCTGTGGGCAGTACTGGAGCACAAAGTGCTTCTGTCCCACAGATAAAGTCCACAGCGGGAACCCCCGTGTCTCTTGTGATATATGCACCAGCCCAAAATGTCTCCTGTTATGTATACACCAGTGCCAATATCTTCTGTGATGCGTGCATGAGCCCCAAATGTGTCCTGTGGTGCATGTGTGTCGCCCCAGGGCGTGGGGTACTGGGGTGTCAGGTGGCAGAAGGGGTTCACGGTGTCACGGGGAATGGCGGCCGCGCCTGACCCTGTGTCCTGGGGGACGGTTCTCTTGAAAAGGGGTATTTACAAGGGATTATGTACAAGTTTATAGTTTGTCGTGACGCCACCTGCAGTACCTGGTGAGTTGTCACCAGCGCCGCCACAGTCCTCCGGAGGTTGGTGGTATCGCGGCTTTGATGGTGTAGTCCTACGCAGGCAGGACTGGGACCTCTGGGGCAGCGATTCCTGTGTAAGGAATGAGTTCATGCAAAGAAGGAACAGCGGAGTCAAAAGTCACTTCACCCGGGTACTTTACTGGAACTTCAGCAATATTGTTACAGTCCTCAGTGCAGTTAGGTGTTAGAATGACAAGTGGTTACGGGTGGCTGCAAGCGAATCTCTGGTAGATAGACGGAACCCCCTTTATGTGTCTTTCTTGTTCCTTTTCTTCCCTGCTTCCCAGTAGCTGTGTGAAGCCTGACCTCATATAGAGTAAGTCTGACCTCCTGCTGTTTCTCTTTCCTTCCCTTGTTCTCGTCGGGTAACCTTCTGTTGAGCACAGCGGCACTTTGGGCACTGCGACTCTTTGCACAGCAGTTTGCCAACTGGTCTGGTTCCCTCTAATGGTCGCTTAGGAATCAGTGCCGCAGCTAGAGATACCCCCATGTCGCGGATTTTCTGCAGGCCGTAAAGGTTCCTACAGGTGCAGGCTCCGGTACCCGGTTTCTGCCTTTGTGCAAACTCCCTCCAAGCTTCTTGCTCCCTTCTCTCCCCTGTCTGGGATCTGTTCTGCTGTCCTTGGGTCCCTCAGCCGAGGAGACCCTCCTTCATGCCTCAGGCTCCCTGTCTGAACTTCTCTAGCTCTCCAACCCGGAGACAGAGACCTGAAGCCTAGACCGGCTCTGGCCACTGACCAAAGACCTACGGTCAAAGACCTCCTTTTTCCCCCTGGGGGTGACTAAATCCTGCATGATCTAGTGTGGGGTGTGGGTTTAGGGTTCCGCCTACCATCATGAAATCCACTTGCAGCTGGGGTTACTTCACCTCTTTTACGGGTGCAGTACCCCTCTGTGGCACCTACATAGTCGGGCGCCACACATGCTCCAGCCCCAATATTTCCAGTAATGCGTTCATCAGCCCCAA
Organism: Allobates femoralis; assembly: GCA_033576535.1. Taxonomy (NCBI): domain Eukaryota; kingdom Metazoa; phylum Chordata; class Amphibia; order Anura; family Aromobatidae; genus Allobates; species Allobates femoralis. Next base: position 533,668,865 of record JARQOC010000005.1, read on the forward strand.
TGCCTCCTGTGATGAGTGTGTAAGGAGCTGGACTGATTGTTGTCACATTTCTTTCAGTGAAGACACCACATTATTGTATTGTCATGTGAAATGTATCCTGCACCTTTGTAAAAAATGCAATATGTGAATCATGATGAATCTAGTAATGTAAAGTTATATATTGCTTACAAGTATAATGTACAGAACGTGTAGCCGTAATTGCCAGACTGTAGGGTATGCAATAGTTAAGCATTTTCCTGCGGTGCTTCAGAAAGAAATCTGCTTGTGACTAGAGCAAACCTATGGCCTGAAAGGTTGTCAAGGCCGCATGCAGTGGGTGACCTGTGGCAACAAAAAGGAGAAAGAGGACCGAGTTGAGATACCGTGATCCAAAGTGCTTATTGAGACACAGAACACAAGAATGTTGAGGCTAAAGACCGACCTTCTAGTAAAGTGCTCCTAGGCAGAAGGGTCTGGAGGGTTGGACATTAGTGAAAATGCCCCAAGCCTAGGAGATATCAGGTCAGGATGGACTGGGATGTGAACGAAGTCGGTTTTCCTGTGCGAAGTATTCCAAGCATCTGCGAGCACAATGCTTTACTCTGACAAAACTAGCAAACCCCCTAGCCTGCTCCTGTAAGAGAAGAAGAGGCATGGATATGGCAGCATATTGGAATATGGGGCTCTACTCCAACGTGAACAGAGTCGACTTTCCCAGGAAGAGTCTACCCAAGCTTCTGTGAACACAAGGCTCTTCTTTGACACTACTAGTGAACACCCTACCCGACTCCTCTAAGAGGAGGAAGGACATGGATATGGAAGCATCTGGGAGCATGAGGCTCTACTCTAGCCATAGTGATCAAACCGCCATATCACCCTCCTCTACAAGCCGAATAGACGTGCATCTGTGGAAAGTTAAAGTGACTGTCACGGATTGGACCTTAGGCTTGGTTGTGCTCAGACTCACAGGACCAGTAAAATCAGGAACAACCAGAGGGAGCTGAAAATGTGTCTGAGTATGCTCTGTGAAATATAATAATGCATACATAATGTAGACCCTCATTCCCAAACTGTAACCTCTGTTGGTGGAGACAATGAGGCAGATAATGATGAGACTCAGATACCTGATTGAACTTGACTTTGTGCTCAGGGCAGGAAGAGGTTGGCTCTGAGGACGACGAGTGTGAGAACACACAGGGTGATGATGAGGTTGAAGATCCCACTTACTGTCAACACACAGGCATGCAGTTGATGAGCTCAGCAGAGGAGGTGGAGGAGGATGCTAGTGACGGTGTTAGGTTGCAGCTTCCTGGACAGAGACTGAGTCCTGGAAGCATGTCAAAAACTGCGTCTCCAGCCACAACTCTGCCTCCGCGCAGAAGCCGTGGTGGCTCTGCAGGTCGCATGGGCGCTAAGCCTTGCCTAGCCTGGGCCTTTATTCAGATCGCAAAGGATGACCCAACTCATGTTATCTGCAAAATTTGTAAACAAAATCTGAGTAGAGGCCAAAAAATCAATAGTTTGAGTAGTTCATGCATGAACCATCACATGGACATGAAGCAGAAGTCACAGTGAGAAGCTCACTGTGCTATAAGGCAGCCTAGTGGGCCTGACCAACCACTGTCTGGCCCATCAACTGCATCTGCGGCTTCTTCATCCTCTGTGACTGTAGGGACAGCTTTCACACAGGCCACACAGGCTTTCGGCCGAAGAACTTCCCCTTCTTTACCCACAACAGCCAGCGTGATTGACAGGTCGTCAGCAGTTTTGGAAGTCAAAACACCTGGTGTTGTTAAGCGCTGTAAGACATCGGGAGCACCACCTTTTTATGAATGCGACATAATTGTTAACATATGCAACAGCTGTGGACTTAATCTGAGTAAAGGAGGACTATATACTGGCCTGACAGTTGATGGAGATATTGTGTAAAGTTCTATACTTGCTGTGTTGTGGGAGAGGGAATCTCTATTGTACTTGCATTTGTACTTCTGTTTTAGTGTTTCAGCAGCACGGTGTGATTGTGCTCTTATCCTGTATCACATGTTACTAAGAAAGAAGTAAAACCTGTTTTCCCATATCACTTGCTTACAGAGAGGTTTCTACTGCATCGGTGGGGATTCAGAAGCTGCACTCTGCAACAGGTTATGGGCCCAGGCACAGGAGGGACCAGATACTGATAATCCCAGGCAACGGAGAGACCCAAGTACAGATCCCAGATACCGGAGGGACAAAGGTATTTATGATCCCAGGCATCGGAGTGCCCAGAATCTGGAGATAAGCACAGAGAATCTCAGACACCCAGGACACTGGAAAAGCAGAAGAATTATTCACTACAGTTCTCTACAAACAAGTAAAACTATTTAAAGATGACGAGTAGCACAGAGCTAAAACTCACAGTAACTAAACTAAATAATGAGAACGATCAGTTCAAAGTACAGATATTGTTATCTAAGGATACTTTATGGTATTTAATCACTACAGATAGGCCTGATGAAGATAATCAGACATGGGATAAAAAATAGACAAGCAAGAACCAACAATTAGCTTATTAGTGGATGATGCTCAATTAATACACATAAGAAATGAGGATACAGCGAAAGGAATGTGCAAAGCACTGAGAAAGTAAAATCACAAATTATTTCTACTAAGAAAACTTTACAGTATGAGACTGACTGCAGATAATGACATGCAGAAGCACATATTCTCTATGATGGAAGTGATATCACAGCTAAGATCAATTGGTGAAGACATTAAAGAAAGTCATGTAGCAGCTATATTATTGTGCAGTTTATAAGATTCGTATACAGCTTTGATAAATGCACTAGACACAAGACCTGAAACAGACATTACATTAGAGTTTGTGAAAACCAAACTCATAGATGAATATCAGAGAAAGAAAGAACAAATGATTCTTCTACTGTAAAGTATAATAGAAATGCTCTTAAAGCTACAGAATTGAAATACCCTTTAATAAAGAAAAAAGAGAATGTTTCAGATGTAAGAAAAAATGTCATTTTAAGAAAGACTGTACTATATGGAAATTAGTACAAAAGAAGTTACACCATAAAAAGAACACACAGAAGGTGAAAAACACTATTTCTGATTCATGTGAAAATAATTGGAATGGCACATTTAAAGTAACTGATAAGAAATCATCACTGGGTCGGTTTCTTGACTCAGGAGCAACGAGTCACATGACAAGTAACAAAAATTTCTTTAATGAACTTGATTTAGATAAGAAAGAAGCCATTTATCTTGCAGATGGAAGCAAAAATAACTGCAGAAGGTGTTGGACATGGTATGTTAAACTGTTCTAACAAATTTGGACAAGATTCAAAAATACTTGTACAGGATGTGTTATATGTTCCAAGATTGGAAGGCGGATTATTATCTGTGAAACATTTAACAGCTAAAGGACTTACTGTGAGATTCAAAGATGATAAATGTACACTCCTAGCCGGAAATAAAGTAATAACCAATGTGAAGGCAGATGAACAATTATATCATCTAGACACATCAAACGAACAAATGAAGATATGTACACATGATTACAAGAATTGTATTCACATGTGACATAGATGTCTAGGACACAGACATCCTGAAAGTATAATGGAGCAACAAAGGAAAGAATTGACAAAAGATCTAAAGATATTTAATTGTTCAATTACTGTAAGATGTGAATGTTGTATGAAATCTAAAGCCACAAGAATATCTATTCCTAAAGAAAGTGAAACGAAAAGCACAAAAACACTTAATTTGGTGCATACTGACGTATGTGTACCCATGAAAGTGACTACATCAGGAGGCAATAGATATATTGTGACTTTTATAGATGACTACTCAAGATACACAGTCACATACTTGACCAAAAACAAATGTGAAGTTTTTGATAAACTTGTAGACTACTTAACAAGGTCGAATAACAAATTTCAGACAATTTTCATCAGAAGTGATAATGGAGGTGAATTTACAGCACACAGAATAGAAAACTATTTGAGACAAAATGGTGTAGAACATCAAAAAACTGTTCCATACACACCTGAACAAGATGGAGTAGCAGAAAGGAAAAACAAAACTCTTAACTGAAATGATAAGATGTATGCTGAGAGATTCCAAACTAGCAGAGAAATATTGGGGTGAGGCAGCAATGACAGCTACATATCTACAAAGCTGACTTTCTTCCAGAAAACTGAAAAAAAACTCCATGTGAACTGTGGCAAGGTATGAAACCAAGTGTGAATCATTTAAGAGTTTTTGGATGTAAAGTTTTTGTATTCATTCCAACAGAAAAACGTTCCACACTTCAAAACTGATCCATGGGAAGAATATTCGTAGGATAGAGTGAAAATTGCAAAGGATACAGAATCCTAGATCTCAAAACAGAGTCACGGTGAGTAATAGTGTGACATTCATTGAGGATCTAAATGAAGACACTATGATTTCAATTGAAATAAAAAATGAGAAAACCCCCTAGCTATTACTGTGCCATTTCCTGGACCTGACTAGAGATGAGCGATGTTCGATTCGAATAGTTCGCCAATCTCAAATTCGAGTTGATTTTGGCGCTATTCGAGTCATTCGCCGAATTCGAACAATTTGGTTCAAATTCGGCGAATTTCGAACATGTTCGATTTTGGTTCGAAAATGCGGCAGATGCGGTCAGAAAACCGCATATGTGGCATTTTCAGCCAAAATAAATATTACCTAAAAGAAAGAAAGTGTTAAAAATAAAAAAATAATCAATGCTCACCTGTCCGCGGTCCACCGAAGCCTCCGGCAAGGTCCTGTGGCTTCTAGGACCTGTGGTGACGTCATGTTCTCGCGGGAACTCCGGTCACATGACCGGGGTTCCGCGAGAACATGACGTCACCACAGGTCCTAGAAGCACAGGACCTTGCTGGAAAGCTTAAAATAGATATTTTTATGTTTCGGACCCTTTCTTTAAGTAAAAGTATCTATTTTAAGCTTTCCGGCAAGGTCCTGTGCTTCTAGGACCTGTGGTGACGTCATGTTCTCGCGGAACCCCGGTCATGTGACCGGAGTTCCCGCGAGAATATGACGTCACCACAGGTCCTAGAAGCCACAGGACCTTGCTGGAGGCTTCGGTGGACCGCGGACAGGTGAGCATTGATTATTTTTTTATTTTTAACACTTTCTTTCAATTTTTTTCACTTCCACAATGTATGTATATACATTGTGGAAGTGACAAAGCCCCACAAGCCCGGTTTGTTCGTTTTCCGGGGTGTTCGACGGTGTTCGTCGAGCATTCGACGAACATTCGTCGAACACCCCGTCGATTCGACGAATCGAATCGAATTCGAACACCGGGGTGGTGGCTCATCTCTGGACCTGACCTTGGATTGTTTTGAGCTGTCTTTGATACCAGTAAGTAGTAATATTGTCATATTTACTTTCCATTATTACAGTCAGTTTTCTGTACTTCAGAGATTAGTTATTACTGTAGTGACTCGCGTCACATTACAATTGACCGTTTAATTCCTCCCCCCACCTATGGATCCGTTACCTACTTTGTGTGATCAGTTGGTGGATCTGACTCGGTTAGTCTAGGATCTGGCCTTGGAACAATACAAATTAGCAGCCTCCCAAGCTCAGTTACAGGGCCAGATGTCTGGTGCTTTTCCTGAATCTCTCTCCTCTGACCCCTGTGGTGACTTCTGAACATTCTGACGTATGTTTGAGCCCCTCTGAACCTGATGTAGCTCTCCCTGACAAATTTTCGGGGGAAGAAGATCAGCTCAGAATTTTCAAGGAGAGTTGTAAATTATTTTCGCCCTCAGTCATCTGGGAATGAGTCACAGCAGTTGGGAATTATAATGTCAATTTTGCAGGGGGGCCCTCAGACCTGGGCATTTTCCCTGCCCTCCTTTGCTCCTGAACATCTCTCGGTGGACGCCTTTTTTGACTTCGGATTGTTAGACCTCTCTTTACTACCAGTAAGTAGTCATATTATTATATTTACTTTCCATTATTACAGTCTGTTTTCTGCACCTCAGATATTAGTTATTACTGTAGTGACTCGTGTCACCTATTGTCTAAAGTGAAGTAAATTCTTCAGCCCCAATGTATCCTGTGATGTATATATGCCAGCTCCAGTGTCTCCTATGCTATATACTCCAGCCCCAGCATCTCCTGTGATGCATATACTCCAGCCCCAATATATTCTGTGATGTGTATCTGCCAGCCCCAGTGTCTCCTATGTGCTGTATACTCCAGCTCAGATGTGTATACTGTGATGTATATGCACCAGTCCTCTCCTGTGAAGTATACACTGTGTGCAGAATTATTAGGCAAATGAGTATTTTGATCACATGATACTTTTTATCCATGTTGTCCTACTCCAAGCTGTATAGGCTTGAGAGCCAATTACCAATGAAGTAAATCAAGTGATGTGCATCTCTGTAATGAGGAGGTGTGTGGTGTAATGACATCAACACCCTATATAAGGTGTGCTTAATTATTAGGCAAATGCCTTTCCTTAGGCAAAATGGGTCAAAAGAGAGATTTGATGGGCTCTGAAAAGTCCATAATTGTGAGATGTCTTGCAGAGGGATGCAGCAGTCTGGAAATTGCCAAACTTTTGAAGTGTGATCACCGAACAATCAAGCGTTTCATGGCAAATAGCCAACAGGGTTGCAGGACGCGTGTTGGGCAAAAAAGGCGCAAAATAACTGTCCATGAATTGAGGAAAATCAAGCGTGAAGCTGCCAAGATGCCATTTGCCACCAGTTTTGCCATATTTCAGAGCTGCAACGTTACTGGAGTATCAAAAAGCACAAGGTGTGCTATACTCAGGGACATGGCCAAGGTAAGGAAGGCTGAAAAACGACCACCTTTGACCAAGAAACATAAGATAAAACGTCAAGACTGGGCCAAGAAATATCTTAAGACTGATTTTTCAAAGGTTTTATGGACTGATGAAATGAGAGTGACTCTTGATGGGCCAGATGGATGGGCCAGAGGCTGGATCAGTAAAGGGCAGAGAGCTCCACTCCGACTCAGACGCCAGCAAGGTGGAGGTGGGGTACTGGTATGGGCTGGTATCATCAAAGATGAACTTGTGGGACCTTTTCGGGTTGAGGATGGAGTGAAGCTCAACTCCCGGACCTACTGCCAGTTTCTGGAAGACAACTTCTTCAAGCAGTGGTACAGGAAGAAGTCGGTATCGTTCAAGAAAAACATGATTTTCATGCAGGACAATGCTCCATCACATGCATCCAACTACTCCACAGCGTGGCTGGCCAGTAAAGGTCTAAAAGAAGAAAAAATAATGACATGGCCCCCTTGTTCACCTGATCTGAACCCCATAGAGAACCTGTGGTCCCTCCTAAAATGTGAGACCTACAGGGAGGGAAAACAGTACACCTCTGGGAACAGTGTCTGGGAGGCAGTGGTGGCTGCTGCACGCAATGTTGATTGTAAACAGATCAAGCAACTGACAATCTATGGATGGAGGCTGTTGAGTGTCATCATAAAGAAAGGTGGCTATATTGGGCACCAAGTTTTTGGGAGTTTTGTTTTTGAATGTCAGAAATGTTTATTTCTAAATTTTGTGCAGTTATATTAGTTTACCTGGTGAAAATAAACAAGTGAGATGGGAATATATTTGGTTTTTATTAAGTTGACTAATAATTCTGCACAGTAATAGTTACCTGCACACACAGATATCCTCCTAAGAGCCAAATCTAAAAATAAAACCACTCCAACTTCCAAAAATATTAAGCTTTGATATTTATGAGTCTTTTGGGTTGACTGAGAACATAGTTGTTGATCAATAATAAAAATAATCCTCTAAAATATAATTTGCCTAATAATTCTGCATGCAGTGTATACTCCAACCCAAATATCTCCTGTCAAGTTTATACTCCATCCCCAATGTCTCCTGTGAAGTATACACTCCAGATATAATGTGTCCTGTGAAGCGTGCTTCAACACCAATGTCTCCTGTGTTGCATATGCTCCAGTGATATTGTCTTCTATGTTATGTATATACTCCAGCTCCACTGTCTCCTGTAATGTACATGCTTCAGTTCCAGTGTCCCCTATGTGATGTATATGATCCAGCTCCAGTGTCTCCTATGATGTATATGCACCAGCCCCTCTCTTGTGAAGTATATACTTCAGCCCCAATGTATCCTGTGAAATATATGCTCTAGCCCCAATGTGTCTTGTAAAGCATATACACCAGCCCTAATGTATCTTGTGATGCATACAGTATATGCCAATCAGTTTCTCCTACACTACATACATAACTCCTAGTGTCTCCTGTCATGTATATTCTTCAGCCACAATGTATTCTGTGAAGTATATATACCAGCATCAGTATCCCCCATGCTATATACTCCAGCTCCAGTGTCTCTTGTGATTCATATGCTTTTGCCCCAATGATTCCTATGTGATTCATATATTTCAGCTCAAGTGTCTCCTGTGATGTAGATGCTCCAGTCCCAGTGTCTTCTATGCGATGTTTATGCTCCAGCCCCAGTGTCTCCTATGTGATGTATATAATCCAGTCCCAGTGTCTCCTGTGATGTATATGCTACAGACCCAATGTCTCCAATGTGATATATTCTCAAGCTCCAGTGTCTCCTGTGATGTATATGCTCCAGCTCCATTGTCTCCTATGTAAGGTATATATTTTCCGGTTATGTATATGCTTGGCCCTTGACAGAAAAAAGGTTCCCCACCCCTGGTGTAGCACAAAGAGCCAGTAGGATAGGAAACAATGACGTCCCATTCTGTGGTCGCCTGACCACTAAGATCTCAGGTGACTAGAACAAAATGTCATGAGATGTGATTTTGCTGATGCCATGTAACATGCCTCAGTTGTGGCCAAAGAATGAGATGTTATTGCTCCCACACACAGTGACTTCTTGAGAGTACCCATAACCCAGTGCTTTCTGGAGAGTACCCATAACCCAGTGCTTTCTGGAGAGTACCCATAACCCAGTGCTTTCTGGAGAGTACCCATAACCCAGTGCTTTCTGGAGAGTACCCATAACCCAGTGCTTTCTAGAGAGCACCCATAACCCAGTGCTTTCTGGAGAGTACCCATAACCCAGTGCTTTCTGGAGAGTACCCATAACCCAGTGCTTTCTAGAGAGTACCCATAACCCAGTGTTTTCTAGAGAGCACCCATAACCCAGTGCTTTCTGGAGAGTACCCATAACCCAGTGCTTTCTGGAGAGTACCCATAACCCAGTGCTTTCTAGAGAGCACCCATAACCCAGTGCTTTCTGGACAGTACCCATAACCCAGTGCTTTCTGGAGAGTACCCATAACCCAGTGCTTTCTGGAGAGTACCCATAACCCAGTGCTTTCTGGAGAGTACCCATAACCCAGTGCTTTCTAGAGAGCACCCATAACCCAGTGCTTTCTGGAGAGTACCCATAACCCAGTGCTTTCTGGAGAGTACCCATAACCCAGTGCTTTCTAGAGAGCACCCATAACCCAGTGCTTTCTGGAGAGTACCCATAACCCAGTGCTTTCTGGAGAGTACCCATAACCCAGTGCTTTCTGGAGAGTACCCATAACCCAGTGCTTTCTGGAGAGTACCCATAACCCAGTGCTTTCTGGAGAGTACCCATAGCAAGGGATGAGCAAGTAGTGAAATATTGGGAGTCGCTATGCTCGTAACGAGTAGGTCCTAATACTCGGGTACTCGTTACAAGTAGCGAGTCAAATGTAAGTCAATGGGAAATGCAAGTACTTTCACAGTGTATCTATATGCACTGCGAAAGTGAAATAAAAGTTAATAAAAGGTGTTAAAAATAAAAAAATAACATACTCACCTATCTGACGGCTGTCCCGGGACCTGAAAAGAACACATGGGCTGCCAGGACCTTAAGTCTGATGGCCAATCAGATGGCAGGTAGCGATCAGGTGGTGTGTGATGTCAGTTCAATACAGTGGAGAGAGGACATAACGCTGTCAATCACATCACTGCCAGTAGATACAGCACTGGATCACTGTCAGCTCAGGAGATGACTACACCTTTTTTCTTATTTTGTACGGGGCGCCAGCAGTGATTGTCCAGTATTGTTTAGATTGTGAGCCCCAATGGGGACAGTGTTGCAAATACATTTAAAGCGCTATGGAATTAATAGGAATATTTATTGTAGATTATTACATAATAAAAAAAAGAAAACTCCTTAAAACCATGTGTTGTTACGGTACCTAGGATAAAAACAATGACTGCAATGATTCCCAACTCTCAATACAACTTTGTCCTACATCTCTGTAACAGTAGGTGGCGCTGTATCCTTCTGTTGTGTAATGAGCTTTATACATTGTGTGCATGAAGGAAAGAGATTGATCACAACAGATATCAAATTGTAGAAAAGGTAATAAATCATTTTACAGCTGTGGACACTGCACAGACACTTTTCTATGATTTGCTAGGCTTTATTTTCTGAATAGGATACAGTCAAAGTTGATCTAAATATTGACAATTTGAGATATTAGATTTGATTTCTTACTTTAGCGTGCAAAAAAAGTAAATAAAAACGATATATCACCCGAGATCTCAAACTTTTTAAAGCCAGGAATGAGTTAAACCTGAACATAATAAGGAAAAATGACTAATCCTACATTATGAGCTAGACAATACTGGATGATAAGCTTGGTGCATGCATGTGTCAAACTATACATCACACATTGGTTGCATTAAGTAGGGCCAATATTAGACTTAGGGTGCTTTCACACCACGATTTTTGCATTTCCGATGCTGTCCGAAAAAAATCGGACAGCATCGGACCGATTTTCGGATCCTATGGATCCCTATGGGGATCGGACCGAATCGGATGTGCACTAAATGCCATCCGATTTGGTCCGATCCGATTCTGCCCGATTTTGGCCGATTTTTTTCAGGAGAAAAAAATCGTTGCTTGCAACGATTTTTTCATCCGATTACAAAATCTGACAGAGTCGGATCGGACCAAATCGGATGGCATTTAGTGCACATCCGATCTGACCCGATCCCTAACATGGGGCCCTATGGAGAAAGGTCCGAGGAAACATGTATGTCTCCTCGGACCCCATTTTACTGTACTGAGCAAGCTCAGTACAGTAAAACTGCTCCTGGGAGCACAAGGGTTAAAAAGAAAAAAAAAAAAAAAGTTTATTCTCACCTGCCCCCGAGCCCCCGCCGTCTTCCGCCATCTTCCTCTAGGTTCCCGGTGGCTCTCGCAGGCTGCCGCAGGCTCCGGTGTCAGCAGAGGTGTACCTCTGCTGTACAGGACCTGCGGTGATGTCACAGTCATGTGACCGCGAGTTCACCATGGTGAACCCGCGGTCACGTGACTGTGACATCACCGCAGGTCCTGTGTACAGCAGAGGTACACCTCTGCTGACACCGGCAGCCTGCGGAAGCCATCGGGAACCTAGAGGAAGATGGCGGAAGACGGCGGGGGACAGCGGGGGCTCGGGGGCAGGTGAGAATAAACTTTTTTTTTTTTTTCTTTTTTTCAGCCTCCGGCGCCGATTTTATGCCGGAATCGGGTGCCTATTTGGCACCCGATTCCAGGCATCAGAAGGGAGCCGATGCTGTCCGATTTATATCGGACAGCATCGGCTCCCTAAAAATCGTAGTGTGAACGCACCCTTACATGTGCATCTCAATGAATTAGAATATCATCAAAAAGTTACTTTATTTCAGTAATTCAATACATAAAGTGACACACATCTATTATATGGAGTCATTACAGAGTGATCTATATCAAGTGTTTATTTCTGTTAATGTTGATGATTATGGCTTACAGCCAATGAAAACCCAGAGGTCATTATCTCAGAAAATTAAAGTAGGGAAGATGAAGGGTCTGAGAGATAAAATATGACCTAAATAGGTATCAGAGGCTTCACCTTGTGTGGTTGTGAGAGTCACAACCACTATAAAAGCAGATCACGGCTGCTGCAGTCCCCAGCATGGTGCATATAGAGTAGGGAGGATGAAGGGTTAAACACCACGCTGCCGTATTCCACCAGACATCAAAAGGTGAATATAATATTGATTTATCACTCAAGGTGTCTCAGGGCTCCCTGGCCTCTTCCTCAGGACCCATATCATATGCCATGTTTCAGGGCATTTCTGGGAGATCTGATACGCATTGACTAATAAATCAATATTACATTCACTCTTTGATGTCTCATGGAATACGGCAGCACTGTTTTTAACCCTTCATCCTCCCTACTTTTATTTTCTGAGAGAGAACGACCTTTGGGTTTTCATTGTCTGTAAGCCATAATCATCAACATTTACAGAAATAAACCCTTGAAATAGATCACTCTGTGTGTAATGACTGTATATCATGTATGTGTTTCACTTTATGTATTGAATTACTGACGTGAATTTACTTTTTAATGATATTCTAATTCATTGATATGCTCCTGTAGAGTGTTGTATTTTTAAGTTCTCCTTTTCACCTTGACCATGCGCCCTTGTCAAGTGAGGCGTAAAAGTGACATAAAATGCTAAATAAATGTTGTGCAAGGAATATAAATGTATCCATAATTCTAATGCATTTATCTACATTAATGCTTAAAGGCTATGGACACCTTTCAATGATAAAAAATTATAGATTATGCAAAAAAGCAATCTAAGGGTACTTTCACATCAGCGTTTTTTTCGCGGCCGCACCTGCCACAAGTGCCAAAACCGCACTTGCCGTACCTGCCGCAAGCCCGCATATACATTGTATGGGGCTTGCCGCAAGTGTGCCGCAAGTGCAGCGGTTATGCGGTAATCGCGGCAGATGCGGTTTTTTCACCGTATCTGCCGCGATTTTAAAAAAACGCTGATGTGAAAGGGGCCTAATATAACTTTGTTTCCAAAAAAATGAAAAAGAGATAGCTCTTGAAAGTAGAGCAGGAAAGCGAAGAGGGGTTCACTTGGACTCTGTTATCCGGGAGACAACATAAACCTGAAACTGGTCCTAACATGAGATGAACTCCTAACCAAAACCCCCCTTAAAGGGAATCTGTCAGCAGATTTGTTATATGTAATCTGAAGACAGCATGCTGTAAAGGTTAACACAGAGATTTCAGTGATGCACGCTGTGGGCTGTTGTTGCCTGATAATGCACAATAGGGTCTTATCCTTTAGACAGATAACGGCAATAAAACTTATTGAAAGCTGCTCACCTGATTGGATTGTCCCTGAGGAAGGAGCCCAGTAGCAGCTCCGAAATGCGTCGGAATAAAACCTACATCTTACGCTGCTTTCACATAACGATTTTCGGTCATCCGATTGTATCCGTTTCAAAACGGATACAATCGGATCCGAAATCGGACCCCATGTTCCGCTATGGGAATCGGATGGGAACGGATGTGCCACTATTAGCATCCGATTTTGGCATCATCCGATCCCATCCGATGTAATCACGGGCACAAAATTGTAGCCTGCTACGATTTTGTGTCCGTGACTCACATCGGACAGCCTCGGATCACTGCTGATCCGAGGCTGATCCTAGTGCCCACAGCATAGGAGCCTATGGACATCGGATCTGAGTTCACCTCAGATCCGATGTCGGCTCCGTATCCCCTGTCTTTCCCTGCTTCTGCTCCTCCATCTTCTGCCCTCTCCTATTCTATATGCTGTGCCCCCGCTATTCTTTGCTGTGCCCCCTCTTCTCTATCCTCATCTATCCCTATCCCGTCCCCTGTCCTCTCCCTGTAGGTAAAAAAATGAAACAACTCCTCCGGGAGTATACATTACCTGTCACCGGCTCCAACGCTGCACACGATCAGGACTGAAGGACCTGTGATGATGTAAGAGCAGGGTCACATGACTCGTCAGCTGACCGGGTCTCTTACATCATCACAGGTCCTTCGGTCCTGATCGTGTGCAGCGTTGGAGCCGGTGACAGGTGATGTATACTCCAGGAGGAGTTGTTTATTTTTTCTTTACACACAGGGAAGAGGACAGGGACAGGATAGGGATAGATGAGGATAGAGAAGAGGGGGCACAGCAAAGAATAGCGGGGGGCACAGCATATAGAATAGGAGAGGGCAGAAGATGGAGGAGGCAGGAGTAGGGAGAGACAGGGGACCGCAGGATCCACACGGATCCTGCAGATCGGATGGCTATTTGCCATCCGATTGCAGGGATCCGTATGGATCCGTGCCTGTCCGTGGGATCCCCCTTCAAAGTCGGATCCCACGGACAGGCACAAAAACGTTATGTGAAACCAGCCTTAAACCAGATATCCCGTGTTTCTGGTGGTCCTTTTGTAGCGACCGGTGGTAAGGCCGCGGGTGTGTGTGTATGTCTGGCTTCAACAGAATCTCCATACTCAGATTTAACCGGTAGTAACATCTCTTTACTTTAAAATATATCTATAACACAGTCAACTGATCTAGCTGCACACATGTATATGTTGGAGTCTCTGGATCTTCACTTTATCCGGGTGCGCAGCAAGAAGACGAAAAAGAAAACACACAAAATGGAGATATCTTTCCCTAACTTTCCCTCAAATCACGTACCAGTCTATCACGGAAGAAGATGTCGCTCCCACGTGGCAGGCCTGGGGTCTCACGATGACGGGTCCCGGTGCAGCGCTGAAGGGGGGGAATTCCTCAGTCCTCCTCTTCGGTCTTCTTCCGCAGGTAACAGATTTTTGTTAGTCTCTCTCTTTGTCCACACCGATCAGCAGCAAGGAGATCACATTAGCACAGATGGCTCCCTTATGTCGGTCACAGCCCCTGCACATGTAATCCGGTGGCAATGTCCTGAATTCCGGAGGCAATGCCCTGAATTTGAGTTGGACCCTCGGTAAGACAAGGTCCTGCAGACCGGGGGTTGCAGCAACGATTTTCACGGGGTATTTCTTCCCAAGAATCCGGCTGCAAAAGAGCCCTATGTCGGGAGACACCACACACAGGTCTGTCTTTGCTGAACTCTGAGTCTGCACAGCTCTGTTTCTCTTCCTGGGTAAACAAAAGAGATGGTGGGGGATTTCCACCCTCTGTGATTGTACAGTCCACTAATGCCCCCTGGTGGACAAGTGCGGAAACAAAGTCCAATTCTATGTCCATCTCAATGCGGCAGTCTGAATTGTTCACCTCATTACATACCCCCCCACTTAAAGGTTGGCAGTCCCTGTCAACAACCGCCGGCTCCAAGGCAGTGATGGCTGTAGATGTCGCAGGGGTTGGTTGAGAGGTGTGCCATACATACTGGTCCCTGTAAGACCGTCCGGGCGGGATCCCAGCAGTGGTGCGGTCAGTGCGTCGCAACGGTCGGTTGTTCCCCTCCTCGTCACTGTCTTTACGCCCCACTCCAGTCAGTACTCCGGGAGAGGGACTGGTCTGTGTAGGTGGGTCACCAGTCTCAGAGTCGATGTGATCTCTATGTTGAGAAATGTCCGTGACGTCAGTCATGTCAGCAGCGTCACCCCCTCCGGTTACTGTGGGAGGGGAGTCAGGCCGGGAGCGGCAGGGGCGCAACATATTTCGGTGCACAGTGCGGGTGCTGCGACTGTCTTCACCCGCACTCGGTATACATGTCCATTGGGGTAAGGGCGTTCGATTACCCGGTAGACTTCAGTCTCCCACTTGGCTTGAAGTTTCCCTTGAGGCTTCCTAATACGGAGTGTGGGGCAGCGCCTGGATTGCAAGTCAGGAAACACGTAGAGCCCGGTAGTGGTTCAAACAGGACCCGGTGTTTATTGCTGGTAAACACAGCGAT
Source organism: Allobates femoralis (assembly GCA_033576535.1). Classification (NCBI taxonomy): domain Eukaryota; kingdom Metazoa; phylum Chordata; class Amphibia; order Anura; family Aromobatidae; genus Allobates; species Allobates femoralis. The sequence continues at coordinate 533,684,544 of JARQOC010000005.1, forward strand.
GGCACAGTCAGCCGGAATCCGGGTCGCAGCCGGGTACACAAGACACAGTTCATATAACGTACCCCGGGTCCTTCAGGCCAAAGGCCTCCGTTATAGGTCACGCCGAGCTCCCAGCCCTCCTGGGCTAGGCCGTGTTAGTCTAGCACACGGTCCTCTGGAACTCTAGGCCTCTCCTGTCTATATCTCTGCTGCTCCTGCAGCTAAGGCACAATTCTCTGTCCAGGGAACCCCGCCCTGCCTCCTGACCAGGCTTTTAACTCCGTGTCTACTTCCGGGACCTTGCAAGACCCGGAGCGGAGGGAGCGGACCGTCCCTTTCTCTCACACCCTATACCGGGCTCAATACGTGACAGTGCGCATTCTGGGGGAGACATAGCGCCCCTCGCATATGATCCCCCGCACTGTCTCACACACCCCCCCCCTCGGTTCAAACTTGTGGGGTTGAACCCCAGCCATCAAACAGGGTGCCCGGGACAGGGCATCCGCATTACCCTGCAGCTTGCCAGCCCGATGCTCCACTGTAAAACGGAAGTTTTGGAGGGACAGGAACCACCGGGTGACCCGAGCGTTCCGTTCCTTGGCATTTCGCATCCAGACCAAAGGAGCGTGATCCGTAATCAACCGGAACTGTCGCCCGAGCAAATAATAACGTAGGGACTCCAAGGCCCATTTAACAGCCAAGCACTCCTTCTCCACTACGCTATAATTCTTTTCCGCCGGGGACAATTTCCGGCTCAAGTAAGTGACCGGATGCTCGATTCCGTCCACTTCTTGCGACAGCACAGCCCCCAGCCCCACCTCCGAGGCGTCTGTTTGTACAACGAAGGCCTTTGTGAAGTCCGGACTGATGAGGACGGGCTGTCCGCACAAGGCCGACTTCATGGATTGAAAGGCCGCCTCTGCTTGGGGATTCCAACGCACCAAAGCAGACTTCTTCCCTTTTAACAGGTCGGACAGGGCCGCCGTTCGCCCAGCAAAATTGGGTATGAAGCGTCGGTAGTACCCAAAAATGCCGAGGAACGCCCTCACCTGTTTGGTAGACACCGGTCGGGGGCCAATTTTGAATGGCCTCGATTTTGTTTATTTGGGGTTTGATAACCCCTCGCCCAATCACATACCCCAGGTACCGGGCCTCCTCGAGCCCCATGGCACATTTTTTTGGATTCGCCGTCAGGCCTGCAGCCCTGAGCGAATCCACCACGGCCTGAACCTGGGATAAGTGGGTGTGCCAATCCGGACTAAAGATGATGATGTCATCTAGGTAGGCGGACGCGTACTTCCGATGAGGTTCTAACACTATGTCCATGAGCCGCTGAAATGTGGCCGGGGCTCCATGCAACCCAAAAGGCAACACGACGTAGTGATAGAGACCTTCCGGAGTAACAAAGGCGGTTTTTTCCCTGGCCGACTCTGTTAGCGGCACCTGCCAGTATCCTTTTGTCAGATCGAGCGTTGTGAAGTACTGGGCTTGCCCCAGTCTTTCAATCAACTCGTCCACCCGGGGCATGGGATATAAATCAAACTTAGACACTTCGTTCAGCTTCCGGAAATCGTTGCAGAACCGCAACGATCCGTCCGGCTTTGGAATGAGCACAATGGGACTAGCCCACTCACTCCGGGATTCTTCTATCACGCCTAACTTAAGCATGTGTTTAACTTCGGCCGTGATGGCTTGCCGTCTGGCCTCGGGTACCCGGTACGGTTTCACTCGCACTTTAACCCGGGGCTCAGTGACAATGTCATGTTGAATGACCGAAGTGCGCCCGGGCAGGTCAGAGAACACATCGGGATTCTGCTGTACCAACTTTCGAGCCTCCCGTCGTTGAGCCTTAGTGAGGGTGTCACTTATTTTTACCCCTTCGGTATCCCTGGTGGCCGAAGGGGAAGGGTCACCGGGTGCATCGGACGCTTCCATAAGCAGGCACTCTCGGTCTTTCCATGCTTTAAGCAAATTTACATGGTATAGCTGCACGGGTTTCCTTTTCCCGGGCTGGTATACCTTGTAATTGACCTCCCCTACTTTTTCCCGGATTTCATAGGGCCCTTGCCATTTGGCCAATAATTTGCTTTCCGTTGTGGGCACTAAGACCAATACCCGGTCCCCCACCTCAAAGGTCCTAACGGTGGCCCGTGTATTATACCTGCGGCTTTGCGCTCCTTGGGCATCCATTAGGTGCTCTTTTACAATAGGCCGGACCGCCGTGATCCGGTCCTGCATTTTCGCCACGTGGTCAATCACACTCCTATAGGGTGTGGGTTCCTGTTCCCACGTCTCTTTGGCAACATCCAAGAGCCCTCTAGGATGCCGGCCGTACAACAGTTCAAAGGGGGAAAACCCCGTAGACGACTGTGGTACCTCCCGAATGGCGAACATTAGATAGGGCAATAACATGTCCCAATCCTTTCCGTCCTTTGCTACCACTTTTTTTAGCATGGACTTCAGGGTTTTATTAAACCGCTCCACTAATCCGTCGGTCTGGGGATGATACACCGAGGTGCGTAGCTGTTTTATGTTGAGCAGTTTACACAGTTCCCGGGTCACTTTGGACATAAAAGGAGTCCCCTGATCTGTGAGGATCTCCTTAGGTAGTCCTAGGCGACAGAACATAGCAAACAGCTCCCGGGCAATCATCTTCGCCGAGGTGCGGCGTAACGGAATCGCCTCCGGGTACCGGGTGGCGTAGTCGACAACCACGAGTATATGTTGGTGGCCTCGGGCTGACTTCACTATAGGCCCCACCAAATCCATTGCGATCCGTTCAAAAGGTTCCTCTATAACGGGTAGAGGTACCAATGGACTACGGAAAGTGGCAATGGGTGTGGTCAGCTGACATTCCGGGCAGGAGTCGCAGTACCTCTGGACGTCCGCATACACGCCCGGCCAGAAGAACCTCCGCAAGATGCGTTCTTGCGTTTTTTTAGCCCCAAGGTGGCCCCCTAGCAGGTGGGAGTGGGCCATCTCTAGGACTGCCCGGCGGTGTGGCTGCGGCACTACCAGTTGGTCCACGACCTCATCCCTGACTTTGTCCACCCTATAAAGTAACTCCCGGTTAATCACCATGCGTGGAAATACATTCTCAGCCCCTGGCTGCTGAGCTACCCCGTTTACTTCTGTTACCCTTTCTCGGGCCCTGGTCAGTGTGGGGTCCTGTAGCTGGGCTGTCCCAAACGCTCCCCGGGATACTTCCAACTCTGGAAGCGGTGGGGTCTCCTCGACCTCTCCTGCCAATACGTCTACCGGAAACCTATCGGGGTGACACTCTAGCCCTATGTTGGCGACCCCTACGGCAGGTGTCCCGGTCTCAGGGTCGTCGGGTTCAGCACCCTGATTCCCGGGCATCAGGGAGGGGTTACTCCTCCTTCCCCATAAGGACCAAAACAATGGTAAGTCTCTTCCCAGCACAGTCCCGTAGGGTAGAGAGTTTACCACTCCAACCACGTGGGTCACCTCTCCACATGAAGTGGATAGAGTCACCTCCGTGGTTGGATACTCGCGTAGGTCCCCGTGTATACACCGGACCCCGATCAATTCCCCAGTGAGTTGCAACCCGGGGATTAAGGACGCCCGAACCAGCGTCACCAAACTGCCAGAGTCCAAGAGAGCTACCGCTCTGTGTCCATTAATGAGCACTGGGCACAGATGTGGTTCCGTTAGGGGATCCACCACGTCTGCAGTGAACACGGGGCTGGCATACATCGAGAGCCGGCGTGTGAACCCGCAGTCCATGGGTTCCGCCGTTAGTGGGCAATAGGCAGCCACATGTCCTGGTCCTTTGCACCGCCAGCACCACGTGGTAGGGACAGTGCTGGGCCGGAACTTCCTTCTTGGGGAGCCCGGTCTCCTGTCGGCCCCGTCCTGGGGTGTCCTCTCAGCGGGTACGTTTTTAGGAGAGTCCCCTGGGAATGGACGTACCCCTTTAGCCGGCTCCGGAGGCCGGCGTAACTGCCGCAGTGGGGCAGAGTCCCGTATGAACTCCTGGGTGGCTGTATATCGCTCTAGCAAGCTAACCACCTGGTCCAAGGTACCCGGGTCCCCTTGCCCCACCCAACGCTGTATCGCAACCGGCAAAGTCCGTACCAGCCGGTCGACCACCACCCTTTCCACCATCTGTCCCGGAGTCAAGCTCTCAGGCTGGAGCCACCGTTTCACCAACTGCAACAAGTCATACGCCTGGGAGCGAGCCGGCTTGGACTCCACGTAGGACCAGGAATGCACCCGTTGGGCTCGGACATAAGTATTGACCCCCAGTCTAGCAAGGATCTCACCTTTGAGTCTGGCGTAGTCCTGTGCTTCCTCCCAACTGAGGTCCGTGTAGGCCTTTTGGGCATCGCCCATCAGGAATGGCGCCACCACTTCAGCCCACTGAGCGGAAGGGAGGCCTTCTCGTTCTGCGGTGCGCTCGTAGACGGTGAGGAAGGCTTCTACGTCGTCCTCTGGACTCAGCTTCCGCAGGGCCGATCGGACCCGGTCCCGGGCCTCACGCCGCTCCGGGGGAGGCGCTGTTGGCGGGTCTCGTAAGGCCGCAATTTGCTGCAGGAGCAGTTCATTCGTTTTCTGCTGTTGTAGAAACTGCTCCTGTTGTAGCAACTGCTGCTGCTCCTGCTGTCGCTGGTGCTGCTCCTGCTGTCGGAGCTGCTGCTCCTGCTGTCGCTGGTGCTGCTCCTGCTGTCGCTGCTGCTGCTCCTGCTGTTGTCGTAACTGCTCCTGTTGTAGCAACTGCTGCTCCTGCTGTCGGAGCTGCTGCTCCTCATGTCGCTGCTGCTGTTCCTGCTGCCGCTGCTGGGTAAGTACCAGCTGCCTTAGGATTTCCTCCATATCAGCGGCAGGCCTGAACTGTAGCGTGGCCGGCTTAAGTAGGGACATGCAGGGCCGGGCACGCCGCAAGACTGGCGGCTATTCTGACGGCTGCTCCTCTCACTTTAGGCGCCGCTCATTGGCCTCATGAAACAGTCACTTTCACCGGGCCGGCCTGCTTGCCCGCATTCTCCACCATATGTGGGGCAGCGCCTGGATTGCAAGTCAGGAAACACGTAGAGCCCGGTAGTGGTTCAAACAGGACCCGGTGTTTATTGCTGGTAAACACAGCGATGGCACAGTCAGCCGGAATCCGGGTCGCAGCCGGGTACACAAGACACAGTTCATATAACGTACCCCGGGTCCTTCAGGCCAAAGGCCTCCGTTATAGGTCACGCCGAGCTCCCAGCCCTCCTGGGCTAGGCCGTGTTAGTCTAGCACACGGTCCTCTGGAACTCTAGGCCTCTCCTGTCTATATCTCTGCTGCTCCTGCAGCTAAGGCACAATTCTCTGTCCAGGGAACCCCGCCCTGCCTCCTGACCAGGCTTTTAACTCCGTGTCTACTTCCGGGACCTTGCAAGACCCGGAGGGGAGGGAGCGGACCGTCCCTTTCTCTCACACCCTATACCGGGCTCAATACGTGACAGTGCGCATTCTGGGGGAGACATAGCGCCCCTCGCATATGATCCCCCGCACTGTCTCACAGGAGCAAGACTAGCTGTCCCAACTTTAAGTGTTTCTCTTGCACGGGGAGTGGGTCAGCATGTATCTGGCCCCGGATTTGTTGACTCACCAGCCGGTGTACAGTCTCCATCTTCTGTCGGTGAGCATTTAGCCAGGAGGGGTAGTTATGGCAGACATCTTCTTCTGGGCGGAATAGTTTCAGGTCATGGACCCCTTTTCCTGGGCGGCCAAAGAGAAGAGTGTGTGGGGTGTAGCCAGTCACGGAGTGGACCTGGTTGTTGTAGGCCCATACTAGATCTGGAAGGAATTGGGGCCATCGATCTTTCTTATCTTCGGCCACGGTGCGGATCAGCTGGAGTAGGGTCCGGTTAAAGCGTTCACATGCACTGTTCCCTTGTGGATGGTAAGGAGTGGTCCTCGACTTCTGGATCCCATACATCCGATGCAGCTCCTCGATGACTCTGCCTTCGAAACAAGCCCCCTGGTCGGAGTGTAACCTCTCCGGACATCCATAGACGTGGATGAACTGTCGACAGATGGCCTGTGCAGCCGATTCAGCCGTCTGGTCCTTGGTAGCAACAACGACGGCGAATTTTGTGAAGTGGTCCACCATGACTAGGCAGTATTGATAGCCACTGCTCGCCGTCCCGATCAGCAGATAGTCCACCATCAACAGCTCAAGAGGCCTGGAGGTTTTAATCGTCTGGACAGGTGCACGCTGTTCAGTGGACTTGTGCAGTTCACAGGTGCGACAGGTTCTGCAGACGTCTTCGACCAGCTTGCGGAGCCCCGGACAATAGATAGATTGTTGAATCCACCGAAAGGTCTTATCTACTCCGAAGTGTCCATTCCTTTTGTGGGCTTCGGCCACTATCTCCCGGGCTAACTGAGCAGGTACTACAACTTGTGTGCATTCCTCCAGCATGTGAGACAAGAGAACCTTCCGGTATAGTACTTCTTCTCTCAGAACCAGCCGGTCCCACTGGCTGAGCAGGGTCAAGGTTCCGGTAGACAGTCGTGACCGTGCTTCGGAGGAGGGCTTCTGCTGTTGCTTCACCCATTGCTTGAGTAGGGCCCATTCAGGGTTCTGGTCCTGGAGCCTGCACCACTCTTGGGGACACGGTGTGACCCCCACTGGAGTTCCAACTTCGCCCACAACGAACTGGAGGTAATCCATCATCTGTTGGGCAAGCCTTGCAAAGTCGGGCGTCTCGTCTCCTTCTAGTTCTTCATCCCGATCTCTGGTGAGTAAGGGGTATGACACTCTAGACAGGCTATCCGCATTTTGATTCTCAGCCCCAGCCCTGTATTTGATCTTGTAGTTGAACTTAGAGAGTCGAGCCATCCAACGCTGCTCCATGACTCCGAGCTTCGCATTTTCTAAGTGGGCCAACGGGTTGTTGTCGGTCAGGACCAGTACTTCCGTCCCTGTGAGGTATCCTGCAAATTTCTCCGCCATAGCCCACGTTAGGGCCAACAGCTCCAGCCGGAACGAGCTATAATTGGTGGGGTTCTTCTCGCCCTCGTGTAGGGATCGACTGGCATAGGCTATGACACGCTCCTTGCCTTCTTGTACTTGTGAAAGTACTGCCCCTAGACCTTGTAGGCTGGCATCGGTATGTAGTTGGAAAGGGAGATTGTAGTCTGCATATGCAAGGATGGGAGGTGAAGTCAAGGCACCCTTTAGGGCTTGGAAGTATTCTTCCTGGCTGGGTCCCCAGCTGATGGGTCGTCCTCTGGGGCCGTTGGTGGTTCCTCGAAGCAGTTCGTGCAAGGGTGCAGCAAGCCGGGCGAAGTTTCTTACGAACCGGCGGTAGTAACCGGCCAACCCCAGGAAGGCCCTGACCTCTCTGACGTTCGTAGGCTGTGGCCAGTCCCGCACGGCGGCTATTTTCTCCGAAGACGGCTGTACACCTTCGGCCGAGATCCGGTGACCCAGGTAATTGATCTCGGGCTGCAGAAGACGGCACTTGCTGGGTTTCAACTTCAGGCCATGTTCTCTCAGCCTACGAAACACACGGCCCAGCTGTTGCAGGTGTTCTTCAAATGTGGCCGAATAGACTACGATGTCGTCCAGGTAAATGAGGGTGAAGTCGAAGTTGAAGTCTCCCAGGCAGCGCTCCATCAGTTGCTGGAAGGTCCCTGGCGCGTTGTTCAGACCAAAGGGCATCCGGTCGAACTCGTACAGGCCCATGGGTAGGATGAAAGCAGTCTTTTCTTTATCTTTCTCGTGCATGGGTACCTGCCAATAGCCGCTGGCCAGGTCCAATGACGAAAAATATTTAGCTTTCTTCAGGGCTGTCAGGGATTCTTCGATCCTTAGTAAAGGGTATGAGTCTCGGATGGTGCAAGCATTCAAACGGCGGTAGTCCACGCAGAACCTCAGGGACCCGTCTTTCTTCTTGACTATCACCACTGGTGCAGCCCAGGGGCTCTGGCTTTCTCGTACCACTCCAGCGTGTAACATGGAATTCAGGAGATTTTTCACTTCTTGGTATTGTTGGGGAGGTATTTGGCGGTACCTTTCACGGATAGGAGCGGTATCACCTGTGGGGATTTCGTGCTTGATACTGGGGGTGCATCCAAAGTCAGTGTCATGCCGGGCAAAGGACGCCTGGTGCTCTTGAAGTAACTCTTCTACCTGGGACACTTCTTGGTTGGAGTATTGGGATATGTCCAACTGGCACTTTTCTCGTAGTTCTCGCCCCGCGTTGACATCACCCGCGACAGCGGCCATGGCAGAGACCGTCACTGTCCAATCTCCCTCTGTAGACGGTGCAAACTAGAGGGGGTTCATAGGGTTCACCTCTTCGGTTAGGGCGTAAACTCGGGCGAGTTGTGTCCCAGCCTCTAGGTCGACGCTCACGTTAGCCGTGTTACCCAGCCTGACAGGAATCCTCCCTTTCTCACAACGGCTAGCGTTCGAGCAACTAGGGGGTTCAGCTTCCCTTCCTTCGGGGTGCGCGGCTCAATCAGCACCTCCACGCCTTCGAGCTGTCTTGTGGTGCTAAGGGGTAGCGAGAGAACGGTCTCCTTCTCAGCAGGTAAAGTTATCCTAGTATGGCGGGGTACGGTGATCGTGGCCAGCGGCAGTTGTTCTTCTGTCATTCGCTGGAGATTGCAGGTCCGGACCACTTGTTGGAAGGCTCGCCGGGTGGCCCTATGTGTGGTCACTTATTGCCAGTACTTGGTCCCCCTCTTGGTAACCAACACAAGATTCAGGTCTTTCAAGATGTTCATCCCAATAATCATGGGCGTTTCTGATCCACAGCCTTCCCTGACCACGATTATCCCTCTCTTCCCGAGATCTTGCCCACACACTTCGGTGTTCATCCAGGCAACTCCCGTCACCGGAATGGGTAGATTATTGGCTGCTTTGATCTTGATAGTAGTATCAGGGTCATAGGCAACCCGCGGCTTCAGATACTCTTCGTAAAACTGCTCGGAGATGGTGGATACCTGAGACCCAGTATCCATTAATCCTTGCACGGCGGTCCCTTCCAATAATACTTCCAGGGTAGGGCTGTTTGATGCAAGTTTGTTCCGTGGCTGGCTCTGTTTTCCTACACCCCTCTCTTTGGCCTCCCCCGCCGAGTGAGCCTCTTTGGCAGGGGCGTCTAGTTTAAAGGTGGCCGCTGTTGTGGGGCATGACTTGCTGGTTCCGGTATATCGGCCCGTGGATGAACTTGAACGTTCTGGGGGCAACGGTTTGCTCTATGGCGGGGATCGCCGCATGTCCAGCATCTTCCCATCGGCCGGCTGGGTTGTTGTCTCGCTTGCCTGTCCGCCTGTTGGTCCAGGGTGAGCTGCAACACCTGTTTCTGCAACTCTGCCACCATCTGCTTCAGTTCTTCCGTGTCACTGTTGGGGGTTCTGATACCAGTTATGGACCTGCAAGACGCGGTATAAGTCTGGACCTCCATGACAGGTCCTCTCGAACGTTCTATTGCTTCTTGCTTAACCTCAGCGAACGTAAGGGCCGGATTTATCCGGAGTAGATCTTGCAGTGAGCGGTTAAGGTACGGGTCTCTTAATCCAGTCACGAATTGATCTCTCAACACCAGGTCACGGGTGCCCGTACTAGCTATCTGTTCTTTTTTCCTGCAGGCTTGTTCAAGCAGTACTTGGAGGGCGTTGGCATATTGAGGGACGTCCTCCGATTCGAGTTGAGTACGCCGGAAGAACATATACCGTAATGTTCCCGCATATGTGGTCGGCCCATAGGTGTTCTCCAGCACCCGCACCAAGTCATCCAACGTACGCCGGCCCCTAACCGTCTCCAGCCTGACTGTCGTCCACGCTTCCCCCTCTAATGTTAGCATGGCCATTTCTGCTAAGGTCTTAGGATCAATGTAATACATCTCCCCCACTATCTTAAGTTGTTCGGTCCATTCAGTTACAGGATAGTTCCGTCCGTTAAACTTCCTCACCTGAATGACAATAGATGCCGGGGGGGCTGTCCGGTTATAAGTTACTACCGGGAGGAGATTCTGTTGATCACACATCCTGCCGACTACGCCAGATGTAGCGACCAGTGGTAAGGCCGCGGGTGTGTGTGTATGTCTGGCTTCAACAGAATCTCCATACTCAGATTTAACCGGTAGTAACATCTCTTTACTGTAAAACATATCTATAACACAGTCAACTGATCTAGCTGCACACATGTATATGGTGGAGTCTCTGGATCTTCACTTTATCCGGGTGCGCAGCAAGAAGAAGAAAAAGAAAACACACAAAATGGAGATATCTTTCCCTAACTTTCCCTCAAATCACGTACCAGTCTATCACGGAAGAAGATGTCGCTCCCACGTGGCAGGCCTGGGGTCTCACGATGACGGGTCCCGGTGCAGCGCTGAAGGGGGGGAATTCCTCAGTCCTCCTCTTCGGTCTTCTTCCGCAGGTAACAGATTTTTGTTAGTCTCTCTCTTTGTCCACACCGATCAGCAGCAAGGAGATCACATTAGCACAGATGGCTCCCTTATGTCGGTCACAGCCCCTGCACATGTAATCCGGTGGCAATGTCCTGAATTCCGGAGGCAATGTCCTGAATTTAAGTTGGACCCTCGGTAAGACAAGGTCCTGCAGACCGGGGGTTGCAGCAACGATTTTCACGGGGTATTTCTTCCCAAGAATCCGGCTGCAAAAGAGCCCTATGTCGGGAGACACCACACACAGGTGTGTCTTTGCTGAACTCTGAGTCTGCACAGCTCCGTTTCTCTTCCTGGGTAAACAAAAGAGATGGTGGGGGATTTCCACCCTCTGTGATTGTACAGTCCACTAATGCCCCCTGGTGGACAAGTGCGGAAACAAAGTCCAATTCTATGTCCATCTCAATGCGGCAGTCTGAATTGTTCACCTCATTACACTTTACAGCAGCGCAGGTCGAGCAGCACTTCGTCCTTCATTTTGATTAAAGTAAAAACCAGTCAGCTGGGGGCTGGTATTCCCAACATGATGAGAGTTATTGGGCCCCCCTCGGCTACAAAATAGCAGCCAGCAGCCGCCGCAGAAATTGGCACATTCATTAGAAGCGCCAGTTCCTGGTGCTTTACTCAGCTCTTCCCAATGCCCTGGTGTGGTGGCATTGGGGTGATAGAAGAGGTTAATGACAGCTGAGTATTGACTCCGACTCTGCAGCATTAACGAGATGCAGAAGTGCATCAATCTGCATGGGGAGAAGCACAGTGGGAATGGGATTTCTTGAAATCCCATCCACTGTGCTGGTACTGGACGGTGCAGCGGTAAAATACTGCGTTCAAAATGCTGCTATTCTGGATCGTGTGCATGTAGCCTAATATTTAAGACAGCGTAAATTCAGCTCACTTAATCTGAGGTTGTGCTAAATGTATCACATTTGATAGAAATAATATAATAATATGTATTCATTTATATAGCACCATTAATTCCATACATACATTTACAACACTGTCCCCATTGGGGCTCGCAATCTAAATATCCTATCATTCATTACATCTTTGGAGTGTGGGAGGAAACCCACGTAAGCATGGGGAGAACATCGAAACTTCTTATAGATGTTGTCCTTGGTGGGAATTGAATCCAGGACCTCAGTGCTGCAAGACTGCAGTGCTAACCACTGAGATACCATACACTGCTAACCACTGAGCCACCGTATACAGTGCTAACCACTGAGCCACCACACAGTGCTAACCACTGAGCCACCATACAGTGCTAACCACTGAGGCATATACAGTGCTAACCACTGAGCCACCATATAGTGCTAACCACTGAGCCACCATACAATGCTAACCACTGAGCCACCATACAATGCTAACCACTGAGCCACCATATACAGTGCTAACCACTGAGCCACTGTACAGTGCTAACCACTGAGCCACTATATACAGTGCTAACCACTGAGCCACCGTATACAGTGCTAACCACTGAGCCACCATATACAGTGCTAACCACTGAGCCACCATATACAGTGCTAACCACTGAGCCACCATATACAGTGCTAACCACTGAGCCACCATATACAGTGCTAACCACTGAGCCACCATATACAGTGCTAACCACTGAGCCACCATACAGTGCTAACCACTGAGCCACCATATACAGTGCTCACCACTGAGCCACCATACAGTGCTAAACACTGAGCCACCATACAGTGCTAACCACTGAGCCACCATATACAGTGCTAACCACTGAGCCACCGAATACAGTGCTAACCACTGAGCCACCATATACAGTGCTAACCACTGAGCCACCATATACAGTGCTAACCACTGAGCCATCATACAGTGCTAACCACTGAGCCACCATCCAGTACTAACCACTGAGCCACCATACAGTGCTAACCACTGAGCCACCATACAGTGCTAACCACTGAGCCACCATATACAGTGCTAACCACTGAGCCACCATATACAGTGCTAACCACTGAGCCATCATACAGTGCTAACCACTGAGCCACCGAATACAGTGCTAACCACTGAGCCACCATATACAGTGCTAACCCCTGAGCCACCGTATACAGTGCTAACCACTGAGCCACCATATACAGTGCTAACCACTGAGCCACCATATACAGTGCTAACCACTGAGCCACCATATACAGTGCTAACCACTGAGCCACCATACAGTGCTAACCACTGAGCCACCATATACAGTGCTCACAACTGAGCCACCATACAGTGCTAAACACTGAGCCACCATACAGTGCTAACCACTGAGCCGCCATATACAGTGCTAACCACTGAGCCACCGAATACAGTGCTAACCACTGAGCCACCATATACAGTGCTAACCACTGAGCCACCATATACAGTGCTAACCACTGAGCCACCTTATACAGTGCTAACCACTGAGCCACCATATACAGTGCTAACCACTGAGCCACCTTATACAGTGCTAACCACTGAGCCACCATACAGTGCTAACCACTGAGCCCCCATATACAGTGCTAACCACTGAGCCACCGAATACAGTGCTAACCACTGAGCCACCATATACAGTGCTAACCACTGAGCCACCATACACAGTGCTGACCACTGAGCCACCATATACAGTGCTCACCACTGAGTCACCATATACAGTGCTAACCACTGAGCCACCATATACAGTGCTAACCACTGAGCCACCATATACAGTGCTAACCACTGAGCCACCATATACAGTGCTAACCACTGAGCCATCATACAGTGCTAACCACTGAGCCACCGAATACAGTGCTAACCACTGAGCCACCATATACAGTGCTAACCACTGAGCCACCGTATACAGTGCTAACCACTGAGCCATCATACAATGCTAACCACTGAGCCACCGTATACAGTGCTAACCACTGAACCTGTAGACACTTTCTCTTGCTGACAACTTTTGCTCGACTTTAGATCAATAATTTGAGTATCAATTCTTATAATAAACTGGCACATTTTTAGACTTGTCAAATAGACATTTTTTTTGTTTTGCTCAAATCAATAATTTGTTTAAAATCTTTTGAGCCAAAAAAAATGCAACATGCACCAGATTTCTGAGGCAACAACATTAGTAAATGTCGGCCAGTGTTCACTGATAACATGTATCATGCTCTCAGACAATAAATAAATACAAACAAAAGTTAGAAGGAGACGAGCTGCACAATGTAATCAGTATTAATCAATGCTCATGAATAATACAGGTACAGTCATCATTAGGATGGTTCTTATTAGTTCTCACACCCTGACCTCAATACAAGGAGGACGCACCCAACAAGCTAGTTCATGATCAGTAGAGTCAATGTACTGTATGTGATCAGAAGCTCAGATGCCAGACCTGACATGTCATCTCTCCATAAGGAGGAACGTTACACCTTAGATCCCCAGTCTTAGCCTCTCACCTAGCCAAATCATATCTCATATGTTGCACTGACGAGGAGCAATACCCAAAAACACCATCTCTTGCAAACCAAGACTATGATTTGGCTTTTATATGATTGCTACTTCAAATAGGTGGTGCTGGAGTTCAAGTCCTCTTTAAAGAGGCAATTTGCACATCAGAAGGGCAAGGACAGTAAAGTAATTCTCCATTCATAAATCTCATCGGGACATGAGTTACCTGCAGTAGGATTCTTGGGCTCAAAACAACCAAACACTTTTATCACTTTCCTGTTGGTGGAGCTGTATGAGGGCTCATTTTTAGGGCACAGAGCTGTAGGGGTTTTGGTACCATTTTGGGGTACATAACATTAGGGTTGCAGTCTTAGGGTGGCTTCACACTGCGGTCAGGTCTGGTCCGGGGCTGTCAGGGATGAACCTGACAGCCCCGGACTGCTCGCGAGCCGCAGTCCTGACCCATCAGCGGCGACAGCTGCATGCGGCTGCACACCGGACCGGAGGGCAAGTCAGCCCTCCAGATCTGGGTGCTGATCCAGTCCGGGGCTGTCAGGTTCATCCCTGACAGCCCCGGAAAGGACCTGACCTCACTGTGAAGCCGCCCTTAAAGGGAATCTGTCACATGATTTTTGACAACTAATCTGAGAACAGTATGATGTAGAGACAGAGATACTGATTCCACTGATGTGTCACTTGCTGGGCTGCTCAGTGTAGTTTTGATACAATCACTGTTTAATCAGCAGGAGATTATGATTAGGGGGCTACTTAACCTGCGGTAGATGGTCAAGCATATTCATGAGCTCTGCATAACCCCACCCCATCAGTGATTGACAGCTGTGTACACTGTATATGGGAAGAAAGGAGACCAATCAGTGGTGTGGGCGGGGTTATAGAGCTCCACATTCCAATAACTGCTAGATGTGCAGCAGAGAAAACAGTGATTTTATCAAACTCACATCAAGCAGCTCAGTGAAGGTACCTTTACACGCTGCGACGGCAGGCTGGATACATCGCGCTACTTCGCGTGCACGAGCACGCTCAAACGGCTACAAACGGTCAACGCACCCTCTTCACACGCCGCGACAAGGTGCGCTACGCCACGCTACATCTATAGCTAGCTACATCGCCGGGTGTCTCAAGTAGCCAGCTGTAGCTTAGCGTACCCGCTTCACACGCCGCCACCACAGGGTGAGTGGGAGCAACAAAGGCAGGACGTAAAACACATAGGCGTGCCACAGTCCTGTACGCCGCGCCCAAACCACAACCATTGGTCAACACTACGGAGTTGTGATTGGGCACGACGGAAAGGGCGGATGGCCGAGACGTGACGTACCAGTGAGGGGAGTGAAGCACGGAATAAGCGGTTGTGACATGGCGGAGTGTGGCGAATGCATCTAAACCGATGGTAAAGCGTCACCTAGGAGCGGTGGCAAGTCATCTACCCAGTGTGCATAAAGTAGCGGGGCTATGTGTACGTAGTTCAAGTGTTTGCCCTGTCACGCACGATCAGCGCTTGTGACAGCGGCGTGTGTAGATAGCGGCGAGGTGCGTTTCTGCGACACACATGAGCGGCTTACAACACACAGTATGTGCGTTCTCTGTGTACATTGTATGCATCTATCTCTGGCAACAGATGTGAATGTAGTGGAACTGCTCCGTAGCAAACCTGTGAAAGATCTGTGTGACAGTGTATTACAAAACACCTGAGAAGAATATGTCCGGCATCAATGTGCTGTCTGCAGGTGAGCCTCTGCCTAGAACAAAATAAAGGCTCATGTACGTGCAATGGCCACACTGTTAGGCAAAAGTCTGGGAAAAAAACATGGCTACCCACACATATTGTCTGCACATTCCCAGCCAATAGGTGGCTATGACATCCCAGGCCCCCCACCATAAACTCCATCACATTTCCCTCCTCCACCAAGTAAACAGGCTCACACATGTGTTTGGATCCAAAAAAGTATTTAATAAATCAAAATAATTCATCGTGACCTTGGATTACAAATTGTAACCAAAAATACATCCAAATAAAACCGACAAATACAGTGCATGTCACAATCTGCCAACACATTGCAGAGAGAGCAAATGGAACCCACATTGGAACCTGTGGAGCATGAAAAAAATAATCAAACATCATAAACTAACTAACTAACTAACTAACTAACTAAACATCATGCACATGAGGAAACCAAAAAATACAAAAAATGGTAAACACAAAATAAAAGGGGTGCAGCTACCCTGCTGTCACCTCCATTGGAAATTTCAAGCAACCTCCCAGAACCAGCCAAACTACATGGCCTGGTCCTGCCAGCTCACTGCACCAGACCCATTGAAGTAGGAGCAGTAAGCTTCTCTACTGTCCCTGGCCTCCTGCCGAGTGCGGCCATGGCTCTGGGGCTGGAGTGGCACAATCACATGGCCCTCATCACGCCAAGACCCTGGACGGAGCTCCCCTGTTGTAGCGTCTGCATGATCTACATAAGCTCCTGGCATGTATGATGGCCTATCCCTACGACGCAGGAAGTTATGCAGCACACAGCAGGCCACCACTACCGCGTCAATAGACTCCGGTTTCATATGCATAGCCGTATGAAAAATCCGGAATCTATTGGCCATTATCCCAAACGCATTTTCAACTACACGGCGGGCCCGGGATAGCCGGTAGTTGAAAATGCGTCTCTCAGAAGTAAGGGCCCTCTGGGGATATGGCCGCAGTAGGTGTTCCTGAAGTGGGAATGCTTCATCCGCCACAAACGCAAAGTTGAGATGTTCGGTCGTCTGGTCATTTGAGGGTAAGTTTAGCCCACCATTCCCTAGTAGTGTTGCCAAGGAGCTTCGGGCAAACACACCCCCATCTGAGTTGCGACCGTTCATTCCAACATCCACGTAGAGGAACTCATAGTGCGCATCTACTACAGCCATGAGGATTATACTACAATACCCTTTGTAATTGAAAAACAAAGAGCCAGAGTGGGCAGGTTTGGTAATCCTCACGTGCTTACCATCCAATGCCCCGCCACAGTTGGGGAAGTTCCACCGGGTTTCAAACCCACGGGCCACTTCCAGCCATTCTGCGGCGGTTAGAGGCATTTTCATGTAGGCTGGCTGCAAAGCTCTCCAGATGGCCCAACACGTTTCAGGGATCAGGCGGCTCAGCAGGGGCAGGGAGACACGTGACATGTATGTGAGTGATGTCATGGACTGCCCTGTAGCCAGGAACCGCAAAGTGATCGCCAACCGCTCAGCAGGTGATACTGATGGGCGCATTATAGTGTCCTGACGCGCTATCATTGGCCCTACACGCTCCAATAGGAAGGTGAAACAGTCCTCGGGCATACGGAGATAGTTTCGGTAATCATCAGGACAGTTAATCTCCAGCTCCCGCAACAGCTGCATGTGGCCCCGGGTTTGCCGCCTGAGAAGCCAATCACGGGTCCACAACCGCCGCTGTCTGCGCCTCATCAACCTTTCATACCGATCCTCATACCACATTTGCTCTTCCACCAACGCAAGAGCCACGATAACATTGCGGTCATGGATATTCTGCATCCTCAATATCAGCACCTGTAGATGAGAAAGCACAACATGAGTACATAGAACAATATGTGCCAATGTCAGCAGGTTAAGCAAGCCACACCTATTGTTGATGACACACTATAGCCAACTGGAGGGGAACTTGCGTCAGGCCCCGAAACACATCCCTGAAGACAGGAAAGGCAAACACCCAGTAGTCACCCCAATCAAAATGGAAGACGCCCAATGATAATGGCCTCCTCTACATCAACTTCTATGGGAGTTTGTCAAAGTAAAACATCTGCACCTAGGTGAGTTAGAAAGGGACTTGTGTCACCAATAATGTATGAGAACAATTTTGCAGATGCCATTACACAGACCATAATGAAAATGTGGCCATTTCCTATTCTGGGAGGTAAAACAAACAATACATACCCCTATAGGCTGGTCAAGTAAGCTTACAAGAAGCCAACAACTTTGCACATGAGTGAGGTTGGGTAACCATGGTTACATATGTTTTGGCTGGTGCCATTTGGCCAAACCATCTAAGTTATGTCTTCAGTGCCACACCTCCAAGCCATGTCTCATCCTATCCCCGTTCGACCCAGTCTCCATTCGCCACAACCAGTATGCAGAAATTGATCCAGGTGACAGGAGTAACACATTTCTGTCTACAGTCCTGCAGGCAATCTCCTGTATGGTGTCTGGAAACAAACACAGCAATGTATATGTTCATATATTCATAAGCACCAAACCTAATGCCTACTCCAAGTCCACACAGTACACTAGATCTTCCCCAGCAATACAGACCCCTATACACTACGCTAAAACAGTGTCCTGCGGTCGCAAATTAAAACGACATATGCACCCACACCACGCCATTTCCATGTGTGTCCACAGATACTTACTTAATGGGTCTGGCCAGCAAGCGTAATGTTTGCCGGCATGCGGACCTTTTAAAGGGCCAGCAACCTATCACGATACAGCGATCTCCACCAATTAGCGGATGTTAATTGCGCTCCCAGGTGTCACATAACGCTGTGCGTCATTGTGTCTGCTGTGATTGGTTTAGCGGAGTATAAAGGCAGGCCAATGGCCACTACACCTTGTCCAGAGGTCCATGTGCATTGAGCTACTAGTGTCCTGCGTATCTTCTGCTGCTCTGACGGTAAGCCTCTTTAGCGGTTTCTATGAAAGTGCACGGGACGCTGATGCTTGTATTGGCGGCCGCTTAGGCAATGTGTGTATGGGCGTCTTTGATACGGGCTTTAATTTTGGCCCTCTAATTATACAGATGGGTCAGTTTTTCCAGTGTATGGTAATAGCCAGGTATAGCCACTACTGGTATTGTGAGTGTATACATTTGGTCTCTGATGTAATTTGTGCGTCAAACATATAAAGTTTAGATTTACAACTTTCATGCACATCTGCATTTGATGGCTGCAATTATTGGTCCCTTCATTGCAGGGATTCTTGTTACCTCAGTACCAATTGTATTCCCA
Source organism: Allobates femoralis (assembly GCA_033576535.1). Classification (NCBI taxonomy): domain Eukaryota; kingdom Metazoa; phylum Chordata; class Amphibia; order Anura; family Aromobatidae; genus Allobates; species Allobates femoralis. The sequence continues at coordinate 533,703,370 of JARQOC010000005.1, forward strand.
TGGATGGCCACACAACTACATGATGATGTGTTTGCACATTACATGTAGTATGTGCAGTCTTGCCACCAACCACGCCCTCCTTTCTCATCTGCTTAATGTTAACCATTTTGCTCAGTACAAAGGTAGTAGCTACCACACAATGTCTTTGCTCACATGTTGGCCTACAGGTTGGTACGCACACACCGTCTACAGGTGTTGTTTTAATATGAACAGTGGGCTCTTAAATCAGGCTTCACACATGTTTAGGGGGCCACAGAGTACCTGACATGTGTAATTGTGTCACATATGTATTTTACTTTGGACCGGTGTGACATTGTGCAAATGGCACACATAGGCCAAGTTGTCATACCAGTTATTGCTGCCTATAATGTACATATGAGAACCTTATGAGCATGTAAATTATGTTCACAAGGTTTTCACAGCTCGATATGGCTAGTGTCGTGACGGTCTGGATTGGCTGTGTTTTGTCTTCACCAGATGCCGAGGTGTACTGTGGAATTTGAAACCCAGCTTCTCACGGAGTATCAGCGGCACGAATATTTGTGGCGCAGCTCGCTGCCTCAATATAAAAACCAGGCAGCGAGGTCCGAGTCCTACACTACTCTTGTGGCTCTAGCCAATCGCTTGGAGCCAAGGATAGGCAGGAGTTGGGACCAGCATGCGGTGGCCTTGAAAATTAAAAACATGCGGCAGTCGTTCATGCGGGCTCACAATGACTACCTGCGCCGTCGCTCAGGAGCTGGAGCTGAGGAGGTACCATCACCTACCCTATGGTACTATCCCCTCTTCACCTTCATCCTGGGCGAGGTGAGGTCGCGTGGAACGACTACCAACTGCCCCGTAGCTGCGTCCCATGTAGGCCCGGATGAGTCACCATCTGCGCCACAGGAGGTGGGTAATCGTGTTACAGTGTTGTCCCACAATGTTGCCTTCACATGTGTGTTTTGGCCAAACCAGAACTAGGACAGTTTTCACAAATTTTCGGCCTTGGTGTGGGAAACCTTTTTGTGTCAGGGAATCTTGCCTCCTGACATAATTTTGGCTTATATGAATTTAACGCAGAGAGCCGCTTTCCAAAATAGCATTTCAACCACATAACGGTACACCGGAAAAATGACATGTGTACCGAAGTTTACATTATTCTTGCATTAACATGAAAGAGGCACATAGTGCCATCTACTACAATTTTGCTGCCACACATGTGTGTTGGCTCTGGTGCAAGTGGGTTTTTGTTTTTTGAAGGTTTGATGGTTTTACATCAGATTTGTAATACAAATGGGAAGGTGGGCAACTTCTGTGTTTGGCCAGCCCAGCCCCCAGTATCAAGGTGTTGTGGTGACATGTACTAATTGGGTTACGGCTCTCTGTGACTGACACCTCAATCTGTATTGTGCTGAGTCCCGGGAATCGTAGAGGTGAGTGTCCAGCCGCAATACAGGTTTTGGTGTTGTTAAAGTTTGGTGGCTTGCTGTTTGTAGATTCCTTCCATATATCTTGTTAGTGCCTTTACTTTAGTGGGAGTGGTGTATTGTGTCCTGTGTCCATGGTATGGTGTGGTCCTTGCCGTCACTAATGTTTGGTTTTGTTTCCTCTCCCCCCCACAGGCCCCAGAAGAGGACGGCTCCTTTGCGGAGCATTCTGTCGCTGATGATGCTCAGCCCATGACATCTGGGGCTGAGCAGGAGGGCGGGGCTAGTGATGTGGGTCCGGGCCCAGGGCCCAGCTCACGGATCCGTCGTCGCCGACGTCCTGCACCACCTGAGACGGAGCTGGGCGCCTGGGCCCGACGCGTGCTTTTGAATGAACAGCGGACCCACATCGACAGTGACGCCCTCTACATGAGCGACAGAATGCGAGGGATGGAGCCGCTCCAGAAAAAGATCCTTCTGAGGGTCTTCCACAATGCCGCTGATGCTGCCGATGATGGGGCCCTTCAATGGGGCTGCCACGTCCCCCCCCCCATGCAACACACCTTGTGGCCCCTTTCACCAGCTGCCCCATCTCGGCCCGTGAGAAGACCGGCCCCGCCACAGTCACCCCATCCCCCCTCAACACGTCGTCGTACAACCAGACGTTCTGGGGCAGGTCGGGGCTGCCCTCAGAGGAGGGGGGATGCGGCATTGTCAGAGCCGACAGAAGAGGATTAATTTGGACACTAGTAGCCAATGCACCAAATTGGCACTCTGGACTTTTTCTTGTGGAGGCACCTTTTTATTTTTCCCTTATGTTTCTGTAACAATTTTAAGCAGATTTGCTTCCTATGATTTGTTTATTATTTACTATATATGATTCTATAAAATATTAGAACTAACTCAATTGTGTTTTTCTTTTGGCTTATGGCTTGCGGGGGGCAGCCTGGGTGAATGGTGTTGTTCACAATATAGTTTAGGGCAAGCCACACAATATGGGCCAATGGCCTCAGTGTAGGACGACCATAGGTTCCTTTGTACTGTGGTAGGACATTGACAAAGAGCTGTAGTAATGTGTGTGAGATATTAACCTGTTGAACATTTGCCCCCCCATAGTATTGTTGTGACATGAGTGAGGCAAAGTAAAAATTACAAATACTTTTTATTGGCTACATACATGTGTGGAAGTCATTTGCCACTAAACACAGAATGCAGCTTTCTGATAGGTGTAGCCATCCCACACTCCTGATGGTCCCAATGTGGGACAGGATAGGTCCATGAGGTAAAGGGCTGGTTAATCCACACTCCTGATGGTCCCAATGTGGGACAGGATAGGTCCATGAGGTAAAGGGCTGGTTAATCCACACTCCTGATGGTCCCAATGTGGGACAGGATAGGTCCATGAGGTAAAGGGCTGGTTAATCCACACTCCTGATGGTCCCAATGTGGGACAGGATAGGTCCATGAGGTAAAGGGCTGGTTAATCCACACTCCTGATGGTCCCAATGTGGGACAGGATAGGTCCATGAGGTAAAGGGCTGGTTAATCCACACTCCTGATGGTCCCAATGTGGGACAGGATAGGTCCATGAGGTAAAGGGCTGGTTAATCCACACTCCTGATGGTCCCAATGTGGGACAGGATAGGTCCATGAGGTAAAGGGCTGGTTAATCCACACTCCTGATGGTCCCAATGTGGGACAGGATAGGTCCATGAGGTAAAGGGCTGGTTAATCCACACTCCTGATGGTCCCAATGTGGGACAGGATAGGTGCAACGGGCAAAGCCGTGGCCATACCACAATCCCCCTTTTGTGATAGTGGAACACTATAAGAAAAGAGCCCAACGGGGGCAAAAAAGAAGAAAAAACATAACCACATCAAAAGCCTAACAGGCAACGTCTGTAAGTTCAAGGTCCAACTAGGACAACACATTTGGGGGTCAGGGGGGCAAATCTGTTTACGGGGGGTTCCACCTTAATGTTGGCCATCTTGATGTTTCAGGACGGTATCCACCATGGTAGACAGGCGGGTAAGGTCCTGTATTCCCCGGTGTAGGGCCCGTTGAAGTCGGTGGGCAAACTGGTGGTGAGCCCTCACGACGTCCTCCATGGTGGGTACACCTGTATTGTGTGTGTGGGAAAAACATCATTAGGTCAGAATACTACCTCTGGTGTTTGTGTCAGGTTCACACAAGCAAGATTGTCCTTACCCTCGGGCGCATCATCATCCTGACTATCAGGGGGTGATGGGGAGGCACTGATACTCCAGCCGGCAGCTCCAGCACGTTCTCCATCTGCAAGAGTGTGTGAAGGACATTATGTCAGAAATGGCTAGCTTTTCCATTTCCCACGTAAAAACAACAATGCTTACAGTGTTCGGCCCCTCTAATCAAACTGAAATCACTTACCGCCATACACATCCAACGCAGCTGGATTTGGGGGTTGCGCCCCAGCTTCAGGTTGCCGACCAGGCGAGCCCACCTCTGCCTCCACCAACGCTGGGTCAGCAGGGTCCTCCTCCTCCTCATGCCCTGGTGAGGGCCTATTCCCTGGTGGGGATGGTGGCCCAGCTGGCTGTTGACCCGGTGGTGTGTGGCCTCCAGCTGGCTCTTGCGGCGGTGGGGTTGGTGGTCCACCTGCAGCCAGTTGTGGGGGAGCCTCATCGGCTGACACTTCCGCATCTGCAGATTATGAAACAATAATTGATGTGTCAGCATACTGTTTAGGCTCAGAGATGTATTGACAGTTCAATATTTGTGTTATGTGTTTGTTGTTTTTCATATATGGGATGATCTCATGTATTCTGTATGGCGTAGGTATGTTGCATGAGTGTGTTAATTGGTTGGAGGGCATGTAACACTGTAGAGTAATCTTGGGTGGCACATGAACATTATTTGTAGGCAGATGTGTAGTCAGTGTATCTATAATGTGCGCCCTATATTGTCCCCCATTGCATGTCTGCCGGTGTCCGTCTCACTATACCTAGGATGTCTGTGAACGAATTGTTATGTTTTTGTTGTGCTTACATACAATACAAATCATGTGTGGCCCTCTGAAGTACTCACCACGCAGCCTGGCAATCCTGGCACGGATGTCGAGTATGCGGCCTGGGCATTTTGACTTCAGGTCCGCAATCTTCTTCTGCACCGCTTTTGCGACCCTCACCACCCCTAGTTTATTCAGCAGAGCCCGCTGAATCCGCCGGATTGTGGCGCGGTTACGCAGCCTGGGATGACGGTGCTGCCGGTGACCCCAGTAATCATACCGGTCACAGTGGTCAATTAATATGATGAGCTCTGCCATCCCCCACGTAGCAGCGCGGTGAACGGCCGCCATGACTGCAATGGTGTGTGCAGAGGAGGGGCTGGCACCTTGCAGGCAGAGTGAAAACGAAACTATCGTAATTACGTCATTACGGTCACGTTCCGGGTCACGCACCCTTTGAACTAGTCCTACGCGCAGTGACACGGGCGAAGCACTTCTGCGGCACCTACTGTACAACACCCACAGAGCGATGCGTACAGCAAGCCTATGCGCTGTGTACTGACTACTCGACTTCAATGCGGTGTCTGTATACGTGCATCAGTGTTTCAGTTGTGCGCAGACACTTAAGGAACACTTTTATGCGGCATCTGCAGTTCAATATAAAGGCAGCCCGGCCCGTAACACATTGTTCACCGCTGTGTCCAGCATTATTCATTACGTGTTCACAGGATGTGAACACTGTATCTGAGAATCATGGGCCATTTGGTTTGGTTTCCCGTAAGTTGTGGGCCGCGTAATTGTACTAAGGTATGATCGTGCATACGGCGCGTATGTGTAGTGCTGAAGGGACAGCTCATCCAAGATGGAGGCCTGTGCGCCAAGGGCCAATCGGCACGCAGAAGCTTCCACCAATGATCGCACATGGGGCGCGGTAAGACGGAGCCGAGGTGACGCCTTAGCTACATTGCAGCTACAGCCCCGGGTGTCCAGGGTTCCCTTCCGTTGCCTCTTTACACGCCGATACAGCTCGCTACCATCGGCGATGTTGCCTTAAGTTTATGAGCAGAGACCATAAACAGATGTATCTGTCGGCGGCTGTAGCGTCGCCTCTTCAGACGCCGCTACTACAGGCGATATGGACGCTACAAGCTACAATTGTAGCTTGTAGCGCGATGTATCCAGCCTGCCGTGGCGGCGTGTAAAGGTACCATAAGTGACACATCACTGGAATCAGGGTCTCTGGCCCCACATTATGCTGCTCCCAGATGGGGCAACAAAAACCTGCTGACAGATTACATTTAAAGCTCACAAATGGGTGTGATGTCTGGAATCAAACAGAGGCAGCCACTGAAACCACATGGCCAGGTGGATATACTGTATGTGTCTGACGCTGGAGGATCTGATGGAATTATACAGATGTAAGAAATGAAATATAAGAGATTACTGAGATGCCTTCAAGATGTCACATATTCTGCAATCAGATTTTTCTGGACACTTGTTGCCCAATGAGCAGATAATGATTCAGTCATTAACATACAAGGTCAGGTCACACTAATGACATAAGGCTGGAAAAGTCCCATTGGTATGATTCACTGATTATTATAGTTTATTACTACTCATCTGAAAATGTAACAAGCACATGTGGTAATAATAGTATTTACATAATAGGTGTAATTAACAAATGGTTGCTAGGCAGAATTCCAAGCCTTATTTGCTTGTTTTCTGATGGGTGTTACTAGTGCCCCTGCGCAGGTATGAGCACGGCTGTGTGTGGATGATGTAGGACGCATCATCCACATCAGTCAAGGCAGGAGGACTCAACTGCGAAAATAGAGGAGGCACTGGGCATGGACCATCAACGCCCATCAGCTCGGAACGTGACAATAAGCATACGGCGTTGGAGAAAAATAACAGGTATTTTTTGGACATGTATCCTGTGCCTGGTCCAGTGGTGGTCAGGTTTCAGCGTTCCTTACCTTGACCATGTCTCTGAGCACTGAACCTGTCTCTGAGCTAGTGCTGGAACGAGCCGCCACCGGATTTGCCTTAGGGCTCATTCAGACATTAATTTTTGTCATATGAGTTCTATTGTGCTACCCATTAGCGTTTATGAAGCTGTTCACATATCTGTGTATTGTCTAAACTCTGATGGTAAGATCAGACACACTGAACAAACTCTGATGATACCCTAATAAAAAAAAACTACTGATGAATGTCTATATAACAGGGGTCCCCAACTCCAGGCTTCGAGAGCCACCAACAGTGCAGGTTTTCAAGGATTCTTGGTTTCCAGATGGATGGAGTAGTGGAAGGTTGGTGGATGGCCACCATGTCCCAACAAGGCTGGGACATCAGCAAGGAGGTGGAGGAGTCATGTTTTAGGCCAGAATCATTGGAAAACAGCTGGTAGACCCCTTTAAGGTTCCTGAAGGTGTGAAAATTACCTCTGCAAAGTATATAGAGTTTCTGACTGAGAACTTTCTTCCATGGCACAAAAAGCAAAAACGTGCCTTCAGGAGCAAAATCATCTTCATGCATGACAATGCACCATCTCATGCTGCAAAGAATACCTCTGTGCCATTGGCTGCTATGGGCATAAAAGGAGATAAACTCATGGTGTGGCCACCATCTTCCCCTGACATCAACCCTGTAGTGAACCTTTGGAGTATAATCAAGCAAAAGATCTATGAGGGTGGGAGGCAGTTCACATCAAAACAGCAGCTCTGAGAGGCTATTCTGACATCATCCAAAGAAATACAAGCCGAAACTCTCCAGAAACTCACAAGTTCAATGGATGCAAGAATTGTGAAGGTGATATCAAAGAAGGGTTCCTATGTTACCATGTAACTTGGCCTGTTAGGATGTTTTGGAGTTAAATAGCTTTTTATTTCAGTGAATGTGACCTCCTAATGCTGCAAATTCAACAAATGAGCATTTTCAGTTCTTTCAAACATATCAAATGTTTAGAAACTCTACTGTGCCTAATAATTTGGAACAGTGCATTTAGAGGTTTTTTTAATTTTGAAGATTATACTGTTATCATTGGGAAGTTTCTTCAATAAAATTCGATGTTGATTGACTCCTTTCATCTACATGATGTCTGGAGATACCACCACAGTACTGAACGTGACTACTCTTTCTTCTCCCCCCGACATCGCTCATTCAGTCGAATAGACTTTATACTAGTCAGCGACTCTCTACTGCCCCTTTGCCTGAACTCAACGATTGACTTAATCACATGGTCTGACCACGCCCCTATCACCCTGACCTTTACGGACTCTACCCACGTAACTATTTCACCTCTTGGAAGCTTAATGAACGACTCTTAACCTCACAAGACAACTGTGATACTCTATCCTCACAACTGACAGAATTCTTCCAGATAAATGAGGTAGATGACGTTGCCCCAGACACGCTATGGTTCACCCATAAGGCTGCTATGCGAGGATACTTAATCAAGCTTGCAGCACTTAAGAAGAGACAGTATAACGCAACTCTGTCTTCCCTCCTAAACAAATTAAAAGAACTTGAAACATTATACAAAACCACCCCATCCCCAAACATTCTCTCTGACCTCACAAAATCCCGCAATGATCTCAGAGCTCTTCTCCTCACCAAGGTGGAACTTCAATTGAAAAAGACGAAATCTCACTATTACAGTATGGGTGACCGCGCAGGAGCACTACTGGCGCGCAGGATTAAAAAGTCCGAGGCACGCACTCGTATCTCTCAACTAACTTCACCCCAAGGTGCAGCTATCTGGAACCCAATTCACATTGCTGAACAATTCCGAGAGTTTTACAATGAACTTTATAATCTCCACTCCTCTTCCTCGACCCCACAACTCACTCAGACAATCATCTCTAACTTTCTTGCTAAAGCTGATCTCCCTTCCCTATCCCCATCACAACTAAATACTCTTAATGCTCCTTTCTCTCTACAAGAAATATTAGAGGTCATCCGCACATCCAAGAAGAGATCTGCCCCAGGTCCTGACGGCTTCTCTTTTCAATATTATTCTTCCTTTGCTCCTCTTCTTGCTCCGCGTCTCCTAGCCCTCTTTACCCATTGGCAGCGTGAGGGGAACATCAAACCCGAGGGCCTTCGAGCCTCAATCTCTACAATCCTGAAACCAGGGAAAACTCCCACAGACCCTGCTAACTACCGCCCCATAGCATTGTTAAATTGCGACTTAAAATTATATGCGAAACTGCTGGCGGACCGTCTCAAGGGGGTACTTCCGTCCTTGATCGCCATAGACCAGGTAGGTTTTATACCTGGTAGACAGGCGAGAGATGCGACAAGGCGAGTTATAGACCTCATTGAGGTCTTAGAGAAGAGAGGTACCCCCAGTGTGCTGGTCTCCCTTGACGCTGAAAAAGCTTTTGACCGTGTGCACTGGGGGTTCTTGGCAGCTGTTCTGGACAAATTCGCCTTCTCAGGAAATATAAGATCCTCTATTCTAGCTTTATACTCTTCTCCCTGTGCGTTCGTAAAGGCCGGTGGATTCACGTCCTCAGACTTTTCGATCTCAAACAGGACCAGACAAGGCTGCCCCCTCTCTCCTCTAGTTTTCGCCCTTGTCATGGAGACGCTAGCCGCTATAATTCGCTCGCATCCTGAGATCACTGGGATTGTGGTAGGACCAATAGACCACAAAATCAGTCTCTATGCGGATGATGTTCTCCTCACGTGCACCAACCCAAACACCTCTCTTCCCGCTGTACTTTCTGTTCTTTCAGACTTCTCTGCAGCTTCATACTACAAACTGAATCTTGCAAAATCCTCCGCTTTTCCTCTCAACCTCTCCACAGACTCACAACGACATCTTGCCTCTTTTTTCCCCTCACTATGGTCCCCGACAGGTTTTAAATATTTAGGAGTCCAAATCACAAACTCAAATCATATTGTACGCACGAATTGTGAGACCCTGATTTCTTCCCTCCGCAGTGCTTGCCTGGACTACTCGTCATTTCAGCTGTCCTGGGTGGCCCGCATAAACACGGTGAAAATGATGCTCCTCCCCAGGATTCTATACATTCTACGCTGCATCCCCCACCACTTCCCTAAAAAATATCTGCGCACCTTTCAATCAATACTCACCAGATTCATATGGAATAATAAAACCCCTAGAGTAGCGATGAAAATGTTATCTCTTCCCACTAAAAGAGGAGGATTTGGAGTCCCTGATATTGCCACGTATTATGCAGCTATAGGCCTAGATTCAGCAAGATCCTGGTGGGCGCAATCTCCTTCTTCACGCTGGCTCCAAATAGAATCATATTTTGCACCGGCAGGCTCCACACGCATTTTACTGGAAATGAACCTTTTACGCTCCTCTTCCCCTACTTTCACTCTTAAGGCTGTCCAGGGCACTCTCTCTATTTGGCGTGCACTCTCCAGAACACACCTTACATTTCTTTTCAGGTATATTACACTGCGGGCGGTGGAGCTCCTCATGGGTGACATATCCTTAATGCATTGGTGTATTCCAGGCTCCCCAGGCCCCCCCTTTCTCTGGAAACTCCTTGAACAGAACCATCTTGCATCCTTTGAAACTCTCCACCGTAAATTCAATCTCCCCACGAATTCCCTCTTCCCATATATTCGTCTACGACATTTTTTAAACACTATTGATATCCCTAGTTCTGACCCTCTGAGTACTTCGCTACCTATCCAAGCTCTGTTTAAACAATCGGGCTGTGTTACTAGAGGAGTCTCAATCATATACAACGCGATACAAATAACACTATCCTCGGAGAAACTACCCTATATGTTTAAATGGGAAGACAGACTTGAATTTACTGCATCTTTAGAGGAATGGCACCACGCCTCAGCCCATGCGGCCAAATACTCTCGATGCCTCTCTCATCTGGAGCAATCCAAAAAACTGCTGTTCAACTGGTACCTGACCCCAGTGTTGCTAGCTAAATTCGGCACAAATGCCTCTCCTCCTTCCTCTCGTTGCTGGAGGGGTTGTGTGGACCCGGCACTATGGTTCACCTGTGGTGGTCGTGCCCTCACATACACCTCCTATGGCTCCAAGTAGAATCTCTACTTACCGAATTGTTAATGGTTCCTATTAATGTGACAGCACCTCTGGCTCTGTTAGGACTAGACATCGAGAATCTCCCATCAATATTAAGACCCACTCTCACCAACGTCCTGGTAGCCGCACGTTTGACAATAGCAGCTCACTGGAAATCAGCAACTCCGCCCACTATAGCAGAGGTCATCTCTCGACTAAATTCACACTGCATGTACGAACTTATGCTAGTACATGACCTTCCATCACGAACAAAAACCCTTCGGTGGTGGGACCCGTGGCTTGCCTCTTCTTACAACACAGTGCAGACCTAAATTAAGTTATAGTGAGTTGAACCAATTTCAGATATCACATGCCACTGTTGAATGTATATTATCTGGAAAGGAATTGTATATCCATATGTAAGTCAGTTAACTTTGTATATTACTGTTATCTTCCTTATTTCTATTTTATCTCCAGAATGGGTACACAGACTATATCGTTCTGCTGCATTGTATTCTCCCTCCCCTCCCTTCCTCCCCCTTCCTTTTTCTTGTTTATGTCACCACAGTAAATGTATGACTTTATTATGTATGTAAATTCTTAAACTCTCAATAAAAATTTATTGGTTTAAAAAAAAATAAAATTCGATGTATACTCTAACGGGTGATGACTTTTATTACACTGACTGTCATTTACACCGACCATTTAGGAAAATCGGAGTAAAAGAACATTTGCATAATAATTTGGAACATGGTGTACAGTGCCTTGTGAAAGTATTCAGCCCCCTTGAACTTTTCAACCTTTTGCCACATTTCAGGCTTCAAACATAAAGATATAAATTATAATTTTTTTGTGAAGAATCAACATGTGGGACACAATTGTGAGGTGGAACGAAATTTGTTGGATATTTTAAACTTTTTTAACATATAAAAAACTGAAAAGTGGGGCGTGCAATATTATTCATCCCCTTGAGTTATTACTTTGTAGCGCCACCTTTTGCTGCGATTACAGCTGCAGGTGTCTTGGGTTATGTCTCTACCAGTTTTCACATCGAGAGACTGAAATTCTTGCCCATTCTTCCTTGCAGAACAGCTGGAGCTCAGTGAGGTTGGATGGAGAGCGTTTGTGAACAGCAGTTTTCAGCTCTTTCCACAGATTCTCGATTGGATTCAGGTCTGGATGTGACTTGGTCATTCTAACACCTGGATACGGTTATTTTTGAATCATTCCATTGTAGATTTTGCTTTATGTTTGGGATCATTGTCTTGTTGGAAGATGAATCTCTTTCCCAGTCTCAGGACTTTTGCAGACTCCAACAGGTTTTCTTCCAGAATGGTCCTGTATTTGGCTCCGTCCATCTTCCCATAAACTTTAACCATCTTCTCTGTCCCTGTGAAGAAAAGCAGGACCAAACCATGATGCTGCCACCACCATGTTTGACAGTGGGGATGGTGTTTTGAGGGTGATGAGCTGTGTTGCTTTTACACCAAACATATTGTTTTGCATTGTGATCAAAAAGTTTGATTTTGGTTTCATCTGACCAGAGCACCTTATTCCACATGTTTGGTGTCTCCCAGGTGGATTGTGGCAAACTTCAAATGAGACTTTTTATGGATATCTTAGAGAAATGGCTTTCTTCTTTCCACTCTTCCATAAAGGCCAGATTTGTGCAGTGTACGACTGATTGTTGTCCTATGGACAGACTCTCCCACCTCAGCTGTAGATCTCTGCAGTTCATCCAGAGTGATCATGGGCCTTTTGGCTGCATCTCTGATCAATCTTCTCCTTGTTCGAGATGAAAGCTTAGAGGGACGGCCGGGTCTTGGTAGATTTGAAGTGGTCTGATACTCCTTCCATTTCAATATGATCACTTGCACAGTGCTCCTAAAAGTACCTTTACACGCGGCAACTTTTCTAGGAATTTCACTGGCAACTTACTGGTTGCTGTGAAATCATGGACACATTGTTCTATCTTGTTGCTGTGTACAAATGGAACAATGTCTCCATGATTTCACAGCAACCAGTAAGTTGCCAGTGAAATTCCTAGAAAAGTTGCCGCGTGTAAAGGTACCTTTAAGATGTTTAAAACTTGGGAAATCTTTTTGTATCCAAATCTGGCTTTAAACTTCACCAAAACAGTATCTCGGACCTGCCTGGTGTGTTCCTTGGTCTTTATGATGCTCTTTGCACTTGAAACAGAACCCTGGAACTATCACAGAGCAGGTGCATTTATGCGGAGACTTGATTACAAACGGGTGGATTCTATTTATCATTACCAGTTTAGGACAACATTGGATCATTCAGAGATCCTCACTGAACTTCTGGAGTGAGTTTGCTGCACTGAAAGTAAAGGGGCCAAATAATATTGTACGCCCCACTTTTCAGGTTTTTATTTGTTAAAAAAGTTTAAAATATCCAATAAATTTCGTTCCACCTCATGATTGTGTCCCACTTGTTGTTGATTCTTCACAAAAAAATTACAATTTATATCTTTATGTTTGAAGTTGCATTTACGCATCCTCAGTTAATTCCTTGATTGACCTGACAATAAAGAGGTGCCAGAGAGCTGTTATTTTTAGCACAGTGGACCCCTTTAAAGGGACACTGTCACCAGGTTTTTGCCATCCCATCTGACAGCAGCATAATGTAGAGATAGAGACCCTGATTCCAGCGATGTGTCACTGTCTGACCTGCTTGCTGTCACTTTGATAAAATTACTGTTTTCTCTGCTTCAGATTTAGCAGTAAATGACTATGCTGGACTATTTGATTAGTCCTACAATGTTAATCTCCAACTGATTGAACAGTGATTTTGTGGAAACTACACTGAGCAGCCCAGTAACAGATACATCGCTGTAATCAGGGTCTCTGTCTCTACATTATGCTGCTGTGGCGCCCAGGGTATCGGGTACTCGGGTATCAGGCGGCAGAGGGTTAACTGTGTCACAGGGAATAGCGGCCGCGCCTGACTCCATGTCCTGGGGATGATTCTCTTGAAAGGGGGGCTTATTTACAAGGATTATGTACAAGTTTGTCGTGACGCCACCTGCAGTACCTGGTGAGATGTCACCAGCGCCGCTCCAGTCCACCGGAGGTATTGCTGTTGAGATGGTTTAGTCCTCCGCAGGCAGGACTGGGACCTCCGGGGCAGCGATTCTGTAAAGGAAATGAGTTCATGCAAAGAAAGATGTAGCAGAGTCGAAAGTCACTTCACCGGGTACTTTACTGGAACTTAGCAGAGTCATTACAGTCCTCAGTGCAGTATGATGTTAAAATGGCAAGTGGCTACGGGTGGCTGCAAGCGGATCTCTGGTAGATAGACGGAACCCCCTTTTATGTGCCTTTCTTGTTCCTTTTCTTCCCTGCTTCCCAGTAGCTGTGTGAAGCCTGACCTCATATAGAGTAAGTCTGACCACCTGCTTTCTCATTACTTCCCTGGATCCCGTCGGGTAACCTTCTCTTGATCACTGCGGCTGGCCAGCTGTGTCTGGTCCCCTCTAATGGTCGCTTAGGAATCAGGGCCGTATCTGGAGATACCCCCATGTTGCGGATTTTCTGCAGGCCGTGAGGGTTCTTAGAGGTGCGGGCTCCGGTACCCCGTTTCTTTCTTTGAGCGAACTCCCTCCAAGCTACTTGCTCCCTTCTCTCCTCTGTCTGGGATCTGTTCTCTTTGTCCTTGGGTTCCACAGCCGAGGAGACCCTCCTTCCTGCCGCAGGCTCCCTGCCTGGATCTTCACTAACTCTCCAAACCGGAGGCAAAGACGGGCCTAAAGGCCTCCAGCCAAAAGGACCATGGTCTAAGACCTCCTTTCTCTCTCTGGGGTGAGTAAATACCGTCCCGGGTTCCCTCCATCTGCCTGATCTAATGTGGGATGTGGGTTTAGGATTCCGCCTACCATCCATAAATCCACTTACAGCTGGGGAGACTACACCTCTTTTACGGGTGCAGTACCCCTCTGTGGCACCTACATAGAGGGGCGCCACATACCCCCTTGATGGAATATACTCGTCCGCGAGTATCAACACTTGTCTACGGGAAGTGAAAACATTTTTATATACATTAACACCAATGGGTAACTATTTACAACAAGCATATTTAGGTTTTCTTCCCATTACTGGGAGGCTCATTACTTGGAACGTTTCACACATAAAAAATACATAGACATTATTACCTCGGCCCAACCGGATTGGTACTAGGTATGCGGGCCTAGCGGTAATCTTTAGTCCAGCACAGTCCAGTGTGTGTTATCACCGCTGGGCCGCTGCTCATTCGTCACACATCATTGAACAGGGAAGGGACAGTTCAAATATAAAAGTCATTGGGGTTTTCAAGTCAAACGGGGACACACTCTTCATTCAAAAAGGAAAAAGGGGCATGGATACTGGAAGGTGAGGGGCTATTCACAGGGACAATGTCTCACTTCGGGAGTCTTATTCAATACGGGCGAATGGTGAACCAGCCTAACGGGCCACGGTAACGTTCGTAAGTCACCTGCTCACCTCGATATAGATCGCGTCGGGGATGTCCTTTTCGCAGGAGTGATTCCACATTTCGCCGGGAAAAAGTAATCGATCAATCCAGGCTCTCGCAAGAAACCCCATCCATCTTCCTGGTATACAGATATGACAGTTCCAGTTTTATGGAGTTCAATGGGGAGTGGGGGCTGAGCTAAGGCTTCATCCCTTAGTCTCCTGGTGGCTTGCTCCCTTTGATACCAGTCCTCCCACTGTCTCTGCATCGCCACCTGATCTCTTTCATCCATGGCTGGCGGGGTGCATGGTAGCGACTGGTACTGCTGGGGTGGCGAGCTGTTGCAGGAAACCCTCGATGTCACTCTCATCTCTGCGGAGCTTAAGATGGCGGGAATTCCTCGCTGGTGCCGTTGCCACGTGGTCCACCAAGGTGCTTCTGGAGTGCTCCCTCCCGAGGCTCCGTCCGGTTCCTCGTCGTCGTCGTAAAGTTCCTCCTCGACTTCCACTTCTGGTGCTGTGGGTGGTTGAGCTGCCTCCAGCCGGAGACAACTACTGGCCCAGGATGGTGGTAAAGTCGGGGGTTCAGTTTGGGTCCCCGTGTCCCGGGTATGGACGGGTGGTGGAAAGGAGGCGCGGTACTCCTCTACCGCTCGTTCTGCCATTGCTGCCTTCCGTGCCTCGCAGGTCGTCCTCCTGGCGGACAGCTCGAAGGTCTTGTGTTGCACTTGTACCAACATATTCCTCAACATTGGATACATTTAATAGACTCACAAGTAAACTGTAAATGCACAAAGTACATGTAGTATTCCATGAATAGGCTGTGTGTAATTTCTTGCTGCCAGTTAATAATCATACCTA
>JARQOC010000005.1:533719220-533765813 GCA_033576535.1 Allobates femoralis
CCCGCTCCAGCAGAATCCTGACAGCACACACTGTGCGTGCTATGCGGATTCACAAATCTGCAATCACATGGAGTGTTAAACCTGGACAACCCCTGAACAGTGGTTTTTAAGTTAGAGTGGACCGGAAATTACCATTGTAGGTGGAAAATATAATTTGACGAAATCCTCACTCGATGGATCCCTAACAAACGTTTGTTATGTTCTGTATAAGTCATGTATAATGAAACCTCTACTGTCAATGTCATTTAGTTCTTACTGGTCTGAGAAGGTGTGAGATGTTCCACGGTTTGTTTTGTTTTTAGCTTTTCTCAATGCCTCACACAGATATTGAATGAGCAATAAATCTACATGGGAGGATAATCCACCACATGCTGACTGTACCAGACAGAAAAGCAGATCATATTCTGATTGTGCCTCTTATGCAACTGGATTGTCAATGATGACATTTTACATAGAGGCTGCTTCATGTAAGGAACATATCCATAAGTCTTTATGGTCATATCCCAAGAGCAGAACTGGCCAAAGTGGTCCTGAATATAGATAGTATCTGCTTTAGGCACCAAGCTCTAGGTTGCACTAATCTAAATTTTAAGCAGATTAATTCATCATATCAAATGTCTCCCATATTACAGAGGTAGTGATGAGTGAGCACTACTATGCTCGGGTGCTTGGTACTCGTAATGAGCGTTTTAATGCTCAGATGGACTCGATTCTTTTACCAAGTATAATGGAAGTCAATGGGGAACTTGAGCACCTTGAGATCTTATGAAAAAATGTTCAAGTTCTCCATTGGCTTCCATTCTACTAAAGGCAGGTATCACACTACCAGTTTTGGAATCTGGCAGGAATACAGCGAAAACATGCATCCCCTTCCCTCCTTCATCCCCCTTCCCGCATTCCTCCACAAATGTAAAGCCTGATGCAACTGGATGCTCCCACACCGGTATTATTACTGATCCAGTGTAATACCGTGTGGTAGCATCCAGTTACATCGGGTTATGTATTTTTTTTATGGATCCGTTGAAAAATGACACCTCTAGTGGGTGTGTCATATGAAACTGGCTTCAGGGCAAATTCAGTCAAACCTGGATCTGGCGTCCAGATTCAGCGGTATCCGGCTTCCGCCTGATCCAGGCTCCATAGAGCACCATTTTATTTTAGCCTGCATTGCCCTGGTTTTCATGGTTTTTAGAAAAACACAAAAAATGGTTACAAACTGTGTTTTTTGTTTCGGTTGACACCCATATCCGCCTAGAACCGTATGCACCCGCATGCCGCTGCATGTTCCTGCATCCCCATTGAAAGTCAATGGGGGAGAAAAACGGATGCGGTTGCATATGGTTTCATCTGAATTCGCCTGGGTTTCAAAAACCGGTAGTGTGAAACCAGCCTAAATGAGTCGAGCCTGCCCGAGTGTCAAAATGATTCTTAAGAGTATGGTGGTGCTCACTCATCACTATACAGAGGTGCTAGAAGTGGATTAGACGATATACCAAACCCAGGGATATTGTGCATTTGTGGCCATGATTTCCTGTGGATTACAGCTGATCATGTGATTAGATTAACCATTTTAAAGAAAACATTATAGACCAGATAAAGAATAGAATATACTATTCCTAAAATTTCATCACTGCATGTGTGGTGGACGGGGTTATCTAGTGGTCCATAGGAACCAAATAGATATAAAGGTTTATATAGTTGTGTCCCATGTTGAAAAAAAAAAAAGCATGCAGCACATCTGAGGTATACGTCAGGAATTAATGTAAAACTGCAACATATACATAGTCCATACAGCGGAGGATACTGACCCTACAGATAGCCCCTCTCCTGTGCATGAGATATGAGGCGCAGCATTGATGGAGTCTTTCCACTCCTGCTTCAGCCCACCTTCCCCCCCCCCCAACATAGCACTGCCGGGGGGCAGTGATCACCAACCGTCTAGGGACTCCGGTTGCTTTAAGTCTCCACCCAAGAACACTCCAATGACGCAGCATACTGTGGCGACCAAAAGTTTTGCTTTTTTAAAGTGTGATTACTTCTGTCTGGTGGTTGTGATGCCATATTCCTGGTGATTTCAGTAAACCGGAAGCAAGTGGTTGTCAGCTCTAAGAATGAAAATTGTGTTATCTCTTTATGTTTTAGTTTTCCACATTTGCTAGGCCATGTTTTGCATATTTTGTCATGGGTAGTCAAATTTTGCCTAAAACTTTTTTTCTTTGTTTTTGTGTGTGTTTTTTCAGTTAAAACATGGCAAAGACAAAGCCAAATTTATCACCAGATGTCAGGAAGCGTATTATTCTAAGGGTGAAGTCAGGCAAAAGCAAAAAAGAGGAGCTATGGAATTCAACTGTCCTCAGAATCAAGTGTCAAACAACGAACGATATGGTGTCAAAGTGAGTCACCAAACTGTGGTGAAATGGCTAAGGGCCCTTTCACATCAGCGTTTTTCGTAATTCGCGGCAGATGCGGTGAAAAAACCGCATCTGCCGCATAACCGTTCCACTTGCGGCACGGTTGCGGTTTTTTCCATAGGAAGTATAGGGGGACTTGCGGCAGATGCGGCAAGTGCGGTTTTGCACTTGCGGCAGGTGCGGCAGCGAAAAAAACCGTGGCTGACCGCGGTTTTTTTCGCTGCCGCACCTGCCGCAAGTGCAAAATCGCACTTGCCGCATCTGCCGCAAGTCCCCCTATACTTCCTATGGAAAAAACCGCAACCGTGCCGCAAGTGGAACGGTTATGCGGCAGATGTGGTTTTTTCACCGCATCTGCCGCGAATTACGAAAAACGCTGATGTGAAAGGGCCCTAAGAGCAGTAGGATTGAATGCACGAATTCCAGTCACTTTCATAACTACAAAACACCGGATGGTCCAACTTGAGTTTGCCAAAGAATCAGTGGCGCACCCAAGGGGGGGGACCTACGTGTCTGGACCCCCCCTTTGGACGGTCCTGAGAAGCTGAGAAGCCGTTTTCGTGCAGTATTAAGCATTAATTAGGTATTCAAATTTACAAAAATCGCTTGGCTTTTAGGGGGGCTTCGCTCCCCCAAACCACCCCCCACCGAGGGCTTTGCCCCTCGGAACCCCGCTGGGGGGTGACACCCCCCTTTCAGGGCCAGTGTGTGTTTCTTGGAGCCCTACCTTGGGAAATTTCTGGGTGCGCCACTGCAAAGAATACAGCGCCAATGGAAAGAGACAGATTGATCTAAGGTGTTGTGGTCGGATGAATCAAAGTTCAGCCTGTTTGGTAATGATGGCAAGCATTATATATACCACCAGCCAATGGGAAAACGTAATGATGTAAGGAAACAAGGTGGTGACAATGTTATGGTTTGGGGCTGCTTCTGCATCAGCCATTGTCCCTCTGCATAGAATTGATGGAAATATAAATGCAACCATGTACAAGGATATACTGGAGAATTTAATGCGGCCACATGGTAGTAGGGAGAGGCTGGGAATTGAAGCAAGACAATGATCCTAAGCCAATATTCAATTTATTTAAAAATTGGTTAGCAAAGAAAATTTTCGCCGGTTGCAATGTCCAAGCCAATCATGTGATTTATACCCTATAGAGTATCTCTTGGGATGATATAGGGTGGTGAGTTGGAGCCCGTACCCATAGTACTTTTATGTAGATTTGCAAAAGGAATGGAGCAAGATCCCTCAAGATGTCTTGAATACCCTCATGGCTTCATAGCCCCATCAGTGTGGTGCTGTAATTAAAGCAAGAGGCTATGCTGCAAAATACCAAGTTATGGCATGGCATACAATGAATAACTCTCTATGTTGTGAACAATATGCAAAACATTTAGCAGTCAGTTTTCTTTCATTGAAAGCAGTTTGGTTAAAATTAAGGCCTTACTTGATGACAACTTCATGCACTTTCACAAGGAAAATAACATTACAACAACCAGGCAGAAGTAATCACACTTTTAAAAAAGTGCAAAACCTTTGGTCGCCACTGTATGTTGACAGTTACAGTAGTGTTCAAAATAATAGCAGTGCAATATGACTAACCAGATTATTCACTGTTTTTGATATAAATTATATTACCATGTCAAACAATTTACCAGTTGTTGCAATAGATTCTTAGAAAACCAACAGACTTCGCATTCATGATCTGCAGGTTTTTGAGTCTGTGTATATGAATAATTGAAAGGAGATGTGTTCAAAATAATAGCAGTGCGGAATTTAATTAGTGAGGTCAACAGGTTGAGTCCTTTAATAACTCTCGTATCCAACTTAATATCCATTATGCCTCACGGCGCCGCAACATTTTTTCTGCATCAGTCCCCTAACATTTTTTTATCGCATAGAATTTAAAAGATGTTAAATTGCCATTATGCATATGGTAAAAATGTTTAGAGGCTTGAGACACATTTTTTATAGCAGATTTGTTTAATTTGGCGTCCCTGACATGTTCTTTTATTCTTGTGCACATGCTGCGAGGAGTTGCCATTCCGTGAACTCTACCACATATAATACCATTCTGCTTGAGCAGTTGATGAAAGATTTTATGCGCTAACTATCTATGCAGTTTGGGTTTTTAAAATTTAGCATTTTTTAATAAAAGCGCAGATTTTGTAGCCACATTTCCCTCCTATGAAACATTCTTTGATAGATGATCAGTTGGATTGATGACGGTCTCTATGAATGTTTTTGATCATACTAGGCGATAATAAATTGCCCAGAGTTGTGGCATGCCTAGACACTGTTGTGGAATTATAGTATTTAGGATTTTATTCAGGTCTGGATCCTCCTTTAGAATGGTAAGATTTCTTTCAAATATTTTTTTTATTTGTTTGAGCTGGTTACTTTATTGTAAGATTAGAGTTATGGGATTTTTTTTATGATTTTTCAAAGCTGCTTAATTATCACATTTTTTTTAATAAATTTCCCATCGTTTTTAATAACTGTTTTTGCCCTCCCTAGCATCCAGTTTTTGTAACCACGTTCCAACTATCTGGTTCCAATGATTTGGACCTCTTTTTTTCAAATTTTTATTATTACTGCAAATTCTGTGGGCTCTTTTAAACTCACCCACAGGGATAGCCCTGATGATGTGTGCAGGATGGTGACTGTTGGCGTGTAGGATGGTATTGCCTTTTTTGGATGAGTGGTGGTTTGGATGCCTTCATGTTCATTACCTATCAATTTAGGGTCCAAAAAAGTGATAGTTGACTTTGGATACTCCACCTTAAATTTAAGGTTGAGTGGGTTATTGCTAAGATAGAAAAACAGGCCTGGCACGGAAGACTCATCGAATGAGCACACCATTAGTACGTCATCGATGAATTTCCCATACCACACCGTGTCCTCCATGAAGGGATTATCCATATTGTAAATATATAGCTCCTCCAACCAACTCATCGTAAGGTTCATAACAGAGGGGAAATACTTTGCCCCACAGAAAGTCAGGTTTTGCATAAAAAAATTGGCCATTGAAAGAAAAATATATAAGATATAATGGATTTTAGTGTATGGCATATCAGTGTACTTTTTCAAATGAAAATCCAATGCGTGCAGACGTACCACATGTGAGATACAAGTGTATAGGGCTACAATGTCCGTAGAGACACAGCAATAATTAGATGACCACTTACATTTTTTTTTATCAAGCTCCTCAGAAGAATCCCTGAGGTGACGTAGGACTACTTGGGACCAATAGCTGGAATAATAAGTCAAGCCATTTGCCCAATCTTTTACTTGCAAAGCCTGTGCCCGATATAATCAGTCGCCTGAGTGGAAGAAATTCACAGTAACATAGTATTTAAGGTTGAAGGAAGACCTTAAGTCCATCTAGTTCAACCCATAGCCTAACACGTTGATCCAGAAGAAGGCAAAAAAAAAACATGTGGCAACACTAAGTTCCACATTGGGGGAAAAAATTCCTTCCTGACTCCAGATACGGCAATCAGACTAATTCCCTGGATCAACGCCCTATCAAAGAATCTAGTATATATAACTGGTAATATTATAGATTTCAAGAAAGGCATCCAGACCCTTCTTAAATGTTAGTAGTGACTCACTCATTACAACATCATGTGGCAGAGAGTTCCATAGTCTCACTGCTCTTACAGTAAAGAATCCACATCTGTGATTATGATTAAACCTTCTTTCCTCCAGACGTAGAGGATGCCCCCTTGTCCCCGTCTCAGGCCTAAGAGTAAAAAGATCATTAAAAAAGTCTCTGTACTGTCCCCTCTTTATGTGTTTTCGGAAAGGCAGATTATGAATTTTAAATAATCCACTTCTTTTTTGTGAAATAATTTAAAGCAATCTCTTCATCAATTAATTAAAAAAAACATTTTTTCATTGGATTGGTGGGATCGGTCGCAAGTCGTGAACATATGTTTTCTTCAAACAATAAATTGTCTATCCACATTACATAAAGTGAAAATCTGCTGCAACACTACACACTATGAGTATATGTACTAATAGCATAATGGCTAATACTAAATAGCAGGGCTCTATGCACAGCTAATGCAGATATGAGGAAAAGGACATTGCAGTAACTGCTTCTGAATATAAAGAAACTAGTGAATCCTTAGGTTTAGCAGTGACCACTGAGAAAGTGCCCAATAACCGCGTCAAGGTGGTTCTCATCTTATCGGGTCCTAACTGTGTGCCTCTACTAGTGGTATAATGCTGCACGTGTGCGTTTTTATGACTCTATATGCAAATAAAACCAGTATTGAGGGGTTGTCCTGGACCTGGCTATTGCTATTCATTGTTAGCCATTATGCTATTACATATACTCATAGTGTGTAGTGTTGCAGCAGACTTTCACTTTAATTTTTGTGTTTTTTCTTGCTAGCACTTACACATAAGGTGAAGCCAGTCATTCCTTATTAGTATGACTATTTTTGACTGTGCTCCCTTCACCCGTCCTGTAGCCATGTTTGGTGGTCATCTTATTGTAGCCAGGTCCAGGACAACCTCTCAATGCCAGTTTTATTTGCATACGGAGACATAAAAACCCACTCATGCCACTAGTAGAGGCACACGGTTAGGACCCGATAAGATGAGAAACACCTTGGCGCGGTTATTTTTGCAGAGGCCACCACTAAAGCTAAGCTTTCTCTAGTTTCTTTATATTCACAATCAGTTTCTGCCATGTCCTTATACCTGTATTAGTTGTGCATAGAGCCCTGCTATTCATTGTTAGCCATTATGCTATCACATATACTCATAATGTGTAGTGTTGCAGCAGACTTTCACTTTAATTTTCATGTTTTTTTCTAGCTTGCACCTGCACATAAGGTGATGCCAGTCATTCCTTAATTATTATCCACGTTACATAGTCTGTTTCATTCATGATCACCACCGATCCCCCCTTATCAGACTTTTTAATAACTAGGTTTTAAATTAGATTTCATTCATTCCACTCTTGCTACGATCTGATAATTCTTTCAGGTCCCTTTCCATTGACTCTTGAAATCTATCAATGATGGGGGATCTGCCCTTTACTGGATAAAATTTAGGATTGGGAATTTTTATTATTTCGTTTTTATGAGCTTGTAATGGTGAAATACCCGCAGTAATATCAAAATCATTAACCATAGTGGTAATGACCTGTTCACTGAATGTCTGATCTTTAAACACATTACCCAACCATTGCAAGAAACATCACACTGAGATTTTTTGTCGTTTGCAAAGTGTTTCTTTACCACTACATTTCTAGTATCTTATATATAGTAAATAGTATAATGAATCCCTATATTAAAATGTCAAAACCTTATGCAATTTTTACATCAGAAACTGAAATAAAAAGAATCATCATGTAAAAACAATTTGGATGAATAGAACCTTATGGGATAAATATCTTTAATAATATGGGTTCATTTATTGAATGCAATACCAAACAGTTGCATCTAGTTTGAACTTATTTAGAATACATTCCCATATCAATTTAGGATAATTTCTGAACATTTGTTCAAAAATCAAAGCCAGCTTGTGAAGACATAGCTTGTCTTAGTGCATGTTCTGAGGTTAATTTTCTTAATTGGCCAGATGTAGTAACCTTTTGCTTGTTACCTCATGTTTGCTAAATCATTGTTTGTGCCAGACATTGTTTGGAGGTTGTGGATTGCTAATTCAGTCTACATTACTTGACCCCCTCATCCCCTCTGTCAGAGACTCATGACTCATAGGGACGTTATGTATGTAGATTTAAATTCAGCTAATGAGAAGACAGTCTTACTCCACCAATCCTGAAGTCCCCAATGTCCTGAAAAAAATGCTCAGGGGTACATAAGGGCCCCTGTTCATTAACCAGGGGTTCATATGCTTTGTGGCCTCAGTCTAGGGACTTCGGCCCTGACTGGAGGTGCACCAGAGACTCTTTAAAGAAGGAACCCAGGTTGGGACAATTCAGTCACCTGGCTACAGACTTTGCTGTGCTCGGTTAGCTTCCTATGCTTGCCGCTATTCCTTTCTCGGTGGGTGCCAGCCAAAAGTGGGGTGCTGCTGGATTGGAGTAAGTGGCCCTGGAAGCTCCGAAGCATGAACCTTCTAATCCCTAGTGAGCCAGGAGAAGGGTGAGACTCTGTTGCTTATTACAATTTATGTTTTGCACGGTTATGTGTTATATGCCTTTGACTGTTGGGGACTCAATAAAGTTTTACTATTGTAGTTCCCTCACCCTCTGTTGTCTAAGTAGTGTCCCGCCCATGGTTACAGAGCTTGGGCATTCAGTTGGGATGGGCCGTGGTCCATGTGGTCTTCCTAAAGGCAGCCAGGCCAGCGTACGAGAACACCCACTGACCCCAAGTCTGGTTTTGCTGCTAATGATTGCATTATTTTACCGGTGTTTTCACCGGATGCAACACTATGTAAGGTGCACTAGATCTTTAGTATGGCATCATGTTTAAGGGTGTGTAACACCTGAAATGCATGGCAGTGTGCTGTGCTGATCACTATTATGAGGAATAACTGCCGTGTAATGTGCTTATGAAGCTGCAAATGAAATAAAAAATCCCTTCATGCAAAGCTGGATTCTCCTCTATTTTTCCAGTGAAGTTCAGGGCAAAGAAGTGCCTATATCCATGCTCCGAACAAGGCTAAAGAAGAGTGGCGTAAACGGTTATCTGGACTTCTTTCATTATTAGTAGTATGTTATGTTTTGTAATTTAGGTCAAGACAGCTGCAATGTTGAGAGCATGACTGCAGGGTGAGTAGTGTTTGTACGAGATCATTATCTCAGAATAAATAAGCTCAGTATAGCATCATATGCTGTATAGATAGTAATGCAGACAAGCACAAGTAAAGAAACACATTGCAGCTCTGTCTCCAATGATCAGGGGGGTTGGTTGGGTCCTAAAAGATCAGGGGCCCAAAGTACAAGTCTCTCAAATTCAACCTTAAAAGAGGATCTATACATATATAATTGCAGTATACCGCGGTTGCTAATGCTAAAACATCATACAAGGACCAATTACTACTATACGAGTACAACATAATACCACTACAGAATGTCCTCTACCATAACTGCTACAGATAATATAATATCAGTGTTAAGGTACGTAAAGGTACAGTCACACACGGCAATATTGCATGCAATTTCACATGCAATTTGCTGGTTGCAGTGAAATCATGGACACATTGTTCTGTTTTGTTGCCGTGTACAAATGGAACAATGTGTCCATGATTTCACTGCAAAAAGTGAGTTGCCAGTGAAATTGCCTAGCAATATTGTCGCGTGTGACGGTACCGTTACACGTAGCAATGTTGCATGCAACATCGCTGAAAATTCCCTGGTTCAGCGATGTTGCAGCAACATGGCAGTAGCATTGTGCTGTGTGACAGCATGATGCAACTGCGATAAATCGCTAGTTGCAAGTTGCCAGGTTTACAGACAGTGTCGGTAAACCTGGCGATGTTGCACCAGCGATTTGGCTGGATCTTGCTGCGTGACACCGCAATAGCAATGTTGCCAGCCGATGCCCCCTATTCGCAACATTGCAGCGTATCGCTCGCTGGGTTGTACCCAGCCCAGCGAGCGATCGCTGCTGCAACATCGTGGCGGCATCATAACCAACATCAGCCCGTGTGACAGCTAAGGCAGCGATGTCTGAAGCGAGCGCGCACCTGCGGAATCGCTTCAGACATTGCTGCAACATTGCTACATGTAACAGTACCTTTACTTCCACAAAACAACATAATATACAATGATGAATAATCCAAATAATACCACCATACACCAACCACTACATAAAGCCTGAAATGCATTAAAGGGGTTGTCTATTGTAAATCCACAGTCTGCAGTTGCTCTATGTCTGTGTGACTGCAGACTTGTGAGTCCTCTCACACACTGTGCACTGTGAGGATTCTCCGGTCTCACCGCCGGGAACGGTGGGCATGTGGCTGTGAGTATGTGATATGGACAACCCCCTTTAAGCTCTTACTATTTATAGAAAACAAAACTACTAAAAAGACAATAATTACCACCATATGGTGCTAGATACCAGTGCTGCCAATCATATTACACAGGTTACAGTACAGATATATACAGTATACAGACAGCTGACATTCTTTCTGATAGAGTCATTCACTTTTCTCATCTTTTTTCATGTGGTCTGAGACGACTTCTCCAACAGGGACTTATCTACAGAGTCTACAACTAAAGGCCCCGTTACACGGTACGATATCGTGAACGATATCGCTGAAACTTCACGGGTTTGGAGTCGTTCAAACGACATCTTTAGGACGTTTTTTCGTGTGACACTGAAATATGACTACGATAAATCGTTGATCACAGATTGAGAACACGTTCTCAAATTCAACGATCCTCGATCAGCCAACCTGCTGCATCGCTCTGAGTGACACCACGATGACGATGTCATTAACGACTTCTCTATTCACATCAGTGAACAAGTATTGTTCGCTGGGTTGTGCGAACGATACCTGCTCACTACATCGTTGGTGCGTCGTCCACGATATCTACCCATGTGACAGCTCACCAACGATGTCAAAAAGATGTCCTAACGACCGCACGCCCATGAGATCGTTGGTGATTTCTTAACGACATTGAAGCGTGTAACAGTACCTTTAGACACATCTGACTTCTCACATTTACCGTACCGTCCCCATCTATTCCCGACCTGCACAAACTCCCCGTCCTGCCCGCTCTTCTGTCGTTGTACAGTGACCCCAATACTTCAATCATTATGTCATTACTATGATTAGCCTTCTACCAAATAATGCTACAAAGACAAGAGCCAGAAATTTCCAGGGACAATGTGTTGTCGGCAGGCGTGCATCAAGCCACCCTGCCGCCTGAGCCACACAGTGTGGAGCGGGGGGGGGTGCTGTGGTCTATGCAGCAGGGGGAGGGGCTGCGTCTTACCACAGCCGGTGGCGCCCGTCAGGCAGGAAGACGTTGTGTGGATTTGGCCCCCTTCTGCACAGCCGCTCCCCCTGCCAGCTTGCCACCTGAGTTGAAGGGCTCACACTGTCCAATAGATGGTGCGGCCCTGGTTGTCGGTCTGCGCTGCCACAAACGACTCAAATCCAAAATTCACTCTGTACATTTATTAAGTCCATCCAACGCGTTTCGGAGCCTGCTATGCTCCTTCATCAGGGAGTGTATGGGGTGTAATCAGGGAGAGTAAGTTGACCACATAGCTCGTGAAGGTGTGGGTCCAGCAGCAGCCGCCATTACAGGCTTTTCATACTGGTTGTGTGTTACACAACTATACAAGGTGAGCAGTGACTATTACGGCTCTTAAGCCACCGATCGTTTAAAAAGATAAGACCCTATCTGCCTTGCTTCTCTTTTTTAGTTACAAAGACAAGAGTGTCTGATAAAGGGGCCTCTAAAAATAATCGGAACCCCCAGAAAATAGTAATGTGCTACCTAGCAAGTAATAGTGCTTGAAGGGTATAATATTCTAAGTGCCCCTTCAAGCAACAAATATCTTTCAGTATCCCCTTTAAGTAACAATGCCTCCTAAAAAAGTATTTATACCTCCTGAAAGCCCCAATCAAAACTAATAATGCACCCCTTTATACACTGAATTAAGTCCCCAACAGCTCCATATATAAAGTATGATGACCCCCACAGTTCCCTATATATTGTACGATTACCCCCACAGCTCTCTATATACTGTATAATGGCCCCCAGTGCTCCCTATATCTTGTATAATGGCCTTCACAGCTCCCTATATATTGTATGATGGCCCCTACAGCTCCCTGTATACTGTTTATTGGCCCCCACTACTCCCTATATACTGTATGATGGCCTCCCACAGCTTCCTATACACTGTATGTTGTCCCCTCTGCTCCCTATATACTGTATAATGGCTACCACTGCTCCCTATATACTGCATGATGGCCCCCCACAGCTTCCTATACACTATATGATGGCCCCTGTGCTCCCTATACACTGTATGATGGCCCCTTTGCTCCCTATATCTACTATATAATTGCCTAATCGTGTCAGTCTGAGGCCGAAATCGCACGCCAGCGCTCATTGGTTGCCTTCAGTGGCAGCGACCTATGAGCGCCACATATGCAAAAGAGCCGCGTGGTGCGCAAACTCAAAATTCGCATGCTGTGCTGCTCTCCTCCTGGCGCACGCTCCTGCTGCCCTGCCTGCACTCCCCGTGGCCCCCCGCTCCTTTGGCCCCCCGCTCCTCCACAGTAAAAATGTAAAAAAAAAAATAAAAAACTCCTCAGTGAGGATACTCACCTGTTCGCCGGCTCGCTCCACGTCTGATGCGTCTTCTAGCTCCTACAGGGCTTGAGGACCTGTCATTGCCTGGGAAACCGATCAGCTGGGAAACGACAGGTCCTGCCCTGAGAGCACACAAGACGCATCGGAGGTGGAGCGAGCCAGCGGACGGGTGAGTATCCTCACTGCATAGGGCCAGGAGGGGCAATGGAGGGGCCATGAGGAGTGATGGAGGGTCCAGGAGGAGTGATGGAGGGGCCAGGAGGAGCGATGGAGGGGACAGGAGGAGCAATGGAGGGGCCAGGAGGACCGATGGAGGAGCCAGGAGGAGCGATGGTGGGGTCAGGAGGAGCGCTGGTGGGGCCAGGAGGAGCGATGGAGGGGACAGGAGGAGCGATGGAGGAGACAGGAAGAGCGGGGAGACAGGAGGAGCAGTGACAGGAAGAGACACCGAGGAGCGGGAGCAGGAGGAGCGGGGACAGGAGGAGAGACGGAGGAGTGGTGACAGGAGGGGAGACGGAGGAGAGGTGACACAAGGAGCGGTGACAGGAAGAGAGATGGAGGAGCGGGAACAGATGGAGCGAGGACAACAGGAGAAACAGAGGAGTGGGGACTGGAGAAGCGGTGACAGGAAGAGTGATGACAGGAAGAGCTATGACAGGAGGAGAGATGGAGGAGCGGGGCACAGGAGGAGCAGTGACAGGAGAAACAGAGGAGTGGGGACAGGAGGAGCGGTAACAGGAGGAGAGACAGAGGAGCGGGGACATGAGGAGCGGTGACAGGAGGAACGATGACAGGAGGAGACATGGAGGAGCGGTGACAGGAAAAGCAGTGACAGGAGGAGAGATGGAGGAGCGGGGACAGGAAGAGCGGTGACAGGAGGAGAGACGGAGGAGCGGTGCCAGGACAAGCGGTGACAGGAGAAGTGGTGACAGGAGAATCGGTGACAGGAGGAGCAGGGACAGGAGTAGAGATGGAGGATCAGGGACACAAGAAGAGGTGAAAGGAGGAGAGATGGAGGAGCGGTGACAGGAGGAGAGACAGAGGAGCGGGGACATGAGGAGCGGTGACAGGAGGAACGATGACAGGAGGAGACATGGAGGAGCGGTGACAGGAAAAGCAGTGACAGGAGGAGAGATGGAGGAGCGGGGACAGGAAGAGCGGTGACAGGAGGAGAGACGGAGGAGCGGTGCCAGGACAAGCGGTGACAGGAGAAGTGGTGACAGGAGAATCGGTGACAGGAGGAGCAGGGACAGGAGTAGAGATGGAGGATCAGGGACACAAGAAGAGGTGAAAGGAGGAGAGATGGAGGAGCGGTGACAGGAGGAGCGATGACAGGAGGAATGGTGACAGGAGGAGCAGTGACAGGAGGAGCAGGGACAGGAGGAGCGATGACAGGAGCGGTGACAGGAGGAGAGACGGAGGAGCGGTGACAGGAGGAGAAACAGAGGAGCGGGGACAGGAGGAGAGACCGAGGAGCGGGGACAGGAGGAGCGGTAACAGGAGGAGAGATGGAGGAATGGGGACAGAAGGTGCGGTGACAAGAGGAGAGACAGAGGAGCGGTGACAGGGGGAGTGGGGACAGGAGGAAAGACGGAGGAGGGGTGACAGGAGGAGCGGTGTAGTTCACTCACATTGACTGAACAAGTTCTGTCAGTCACAGTATGTCAACTACATACATATTCTAGAATACCCGATGCGTTAGAATCGGGCCATCATCTAGTACTGTATAATGGCCCCCACTGCTCCCTATACACTGTATGATGGCCCCCCACAGCTTCCTATACACTGTATGATGGCCCCTCTGCTCCCTATACACTGTATGATGGCCCTTACAGCTACATAGATACTGTATGACGCCCCCCACAGCTTCCTCTATTCTGAATTATGTCCCCCATAGCCTCCTATATACTTTAGATTTTACTACTGTATATACACTCTGATATACCAAGCACCCGTATTTGGTTTGAACAGTTATTCTGTGCTAACAGGGTCCCTCTAAGAGGTTGTCCACTACTAGACAACCCGAGATGAATCAATTTATGACCCTAATTAAAACAATCTATAGTTGCCTTCTGCAGTGACACCATTGCAGGTATGTCTGAGCCGTTGTTACCAGTAGAGTTAAGTGACTGGTGTCATGTGCATTATGAGCAGCCGCTGTTTGTCTTAGCTCCTCACTTAGGCTGGTTTCACACTACGATTTTGCAAATCTGACGCTGTCCGATAGAAATCGGACAGCATAGGATCCGATTTTGGCCCCATGTCTTCCTATGGGGATCGGACCGATTTGGATGTGCACTAATTGCCATCCGAATTGCGTCCGATCAGGTTTTGTACGATTTCATTCCGATGCAAAAATCGGAGACTGCTCCGATTTTTGCATCCGAATCAAAAACCGGATAGAATCGGATCTGACAGATTGGATGGCAATTATGCCAAATCCGATCCGATTCCATTAACATGGGGCCCTATGGAGCAGGGTCCGAGGAAACATCTGATGTCCCCTCGGACCCGATTTTACTGTACTGAGCAGAATAGGTGAGCATAATGATTTTTTTTATTTTTAACTCTTTATATTTCACTTCTGCAATGTATATTATATATTGCAGAAGTGAAAAGTGCCCCGCTGTGTCCGGATCCGTGATAATCACGGACCCGGACACAGAAAAAGCATCCGGAGGTCACCTCCGATGATTTCCTTTCCTGTCCGTGGGATACTACAAAAAGTAGGATCCCATGGACAGGGAAAAAAATCGTAATGTGAAAGTAGCCTAATACATCAAGAAGGACGTCCGCTCTGACGAAATAGTAAAGATTGCAGTTGACAATTGGCCGCTCATTGGCTGCAGCAGAACGAGGCACAGCCAGTCACATCGCTCTCCAGGAACGGGAGTATCCACTCTTTTTATTTTAGTGTCCTGCATTGATTAAGCAGAGGTTTACCAGCCATGGACAACCCCTTTAAATAAATCGTTATATGCACGGTTACAAAATATCATCTCACCTGCCTTGATTAGACAGGACGATTATCTGGAACACTCGTTCTGATTATCGGCCAGTGTGTATGGGCAATTACATGAAGGCCTCATTTACATCTGTGTTGCATGTATGTCCTATATCCATCTTTTTCACGGATACAGCACTGAACAGCACCATCGATTATAATGGGTAACAAGTGCAAGTTTGTTCACAGACTGTGCGCCTATAAAAACCAGGAGACATGTCCTTTTATTCCGGCAGCACAGATGACAAGGGCCAATACAAGTCTTTGAGTCTGTGAAAAACACATACCGCACCCGGATGCCATCCATGCACTGTACGTATTTAACATTGCAAAGTATAGAAGCTTTGCCATTTTTTACATTGTTTAGCCATCCGTAAAAACACTGATGACACACTGATGGTCAAAACGGACACATGGGTGACACACAGACCACACACTGATGACACCAGTCATTTTTCTCCCTTACATGTTTGAATATGGACATTTAGACAGCCAATGTACAAATGGAAATAGTTAAATCCTCAGATTGGATGGGTGTTATTATTGCCTCATATTAGATGTATTATTCTGGAATATTTTTTCAATTTTCGGATAGCCGTGAGGAAGTTTGCTCATGTAATCCAACACATAGGCTTCAGTCGGTCAGTGTGCCGTCTGCTGCACACACCGAAAATGTGTCCATTAGAACAAGCCCTTACACGGAACGCTTATTATGTGAGCACTCCAGAACTCTAATGTCAGCAACTGGTCTCAAACTGTAACAGCAAACATTGCACAGCACTTACCGTATGTTACCAAGGGAGGCATCATTGTGACCACCGGGTGCAGTACTGACCTCACTATGGATTACCTAAGGCTGTATACTCACGATCAGTATACAAAGCGTTTTGGACGCAGCGTCTTGCCGTTGTGTCCAAAATGCTGCGTAGTACAGAATCAGCATAGTGGATGGATTTGTAGAAATCCCATGCCCACTATGCTTAACCCGATCGCAGCGTTTTGACAGCTGCGGTGCGGGTTGCCGGAAGTCCGCTCCTCCGCAGCATGTTCATTTCATTCTGCGGAATTGGAAGCAGCTCCCATCGGGTGCACGCAGGGAGAAGTCGCCCCTTACCCATCGCACAGTGAGTAAAGGGCGGCTGCGGTCTCCCTGCGGCCACCTGTAGGTTCACTCAGGTCCGGAGGAGCTGTGTCCAACACACAGCTCCTCTGGACCGTGAGCACATACCCTAAGAGGTAAGCGCCTTTCTCCTTCTAGAGAGCGAAACACCAGGTCTAGCCATACCAGTATTGAGGAGGCTTAAAATCTCCAATGCTCCTCTTTCCCAGAGGATCATTATGGCTTTTAAAAGGAAACCTGTCAGGTCATTTATACCCCCAAAGCTACAGTGCCTACAAGTAGTATTCAACCCTCTGCAGATTTAGGTGGTTTGATAAGATGCAAATAAGTTAGAGCCTTCAAACTGCAAACGAGAGTAGGATTTATTAACAGAAGCATAAATCTTACAAACCAAAAAGTTATGTTGCTCAGTTGAATTTTAATAAATTTTAAACATAAAAGTGTGGTTCAATTATTATTAAACCCCCTCAAACCATCAGCATTCTGTTTGGTCCCCCTAAAGTATTAAGAAGTAGTTCAGGCACAAAGAACAATGAGCTTCACATGTGTGGATTAATTATCTCCTTTGCCAGCCTTTTCTGACTATTTAAGACCCTCCCCAAACTTGTGAACAGCACTCATACATGGTCAACATGGGAAAGACAAAGGAGCATTCCAAGGCCATCAGAGACAAGATCGTGGAGTGTCACAAGGCTGGCAAGGGGTACAAAACCCTTTCCAAGGAGTTGGGCCTACCTGTCTCCACTGTTGGGAGCATCATATGGAAGTGGAAGGCTTATGGAACTACTGTTAGCCTTTCACGGCCTGGACAGCCTTTGAAAGTTTCCTCCCGTGCCGAGGCCAGGCTTGTCCGAAGAGTCAAGGCTAACCCAAGGACAACAAGGAAGGAGCTCCAGGAAGATCTCATGGCAGTGAGGACATTGGTTTCAGTCAATACCATAAGTGACGTACTCCACCGCAATGGTCTCCGTTCCAGACGTACCATCCCTACAGTCAAGCATGGTGGTGGCAGCATCATGCTGTAGGGCTGTTTCTCAGCCAAGGAGCCTGGCCATCTGGTCCGCATGCATGGGAAGATGGATAGCACGGCCTACCTGGAGATTTTGGCCAAGAACCTCCGCTCCTCCATCAAGGATCTTAAGATGGGTTGTAATTTCATCTTCCAACAAGACAACGACCCAAAGCACACAGCCAAGAAAACCAAGGCCTGGTTCAAGAGGGAAAAAATCAAGGTGTTGGGAGTGGCCTAGTCAGTCTCCTGACCTTAACCCAATTCAAAACTTGTGGAAGGAGCTCAAGATTAAAGTCCACATGAGACACCCAAAGAACCTAGATAACTTGGAGAAGATCTGCATGGAGGAGTGGGCCAAGATAACTCCAGAGACATGTGCCGGCCTGATCAGGTCTTATAAAAGACGATTATTAGCTGTAATTGCAAACAAGGGTTATTCCACAAAATATTAAACCTAGGGGTTGAATAATAATTGACCCACACTTTTATGTTTAAAATTTATTAAAATTCAACTGAGCATCATAACTTTTTGGTTTGTAAGATTTATGCTTCTGTTAATAAATCCTACTCTCGTTTGCAGTTTGAAGGCTCTAACTTATTTGCATCTAATCAAACCACCTAAATCTGCAGGGGGTTGAATACTACTTGTAGGCACTGTATCACTACCTGTCTCTGCAACTTCCTACTACATCCTTAAAGGGGTTGTCCTTTTGCTATAAATCATATGTGTATCTAGGCTGCAAAATGTTGACAGTTTGTGATATACATGCTGTCAACATTTTGCAGGATTACCTAGATATCACATATTTGCGGCAGCCAGGAAACGTCCAGGGGACGTTTTTGTATTGGCGCCTGCATGGAAATGGGAAACTGGTTGTTTCCTCCCAGTCTCCTCCAAACACGCCCCCTCCCCCACTCTACACTATGGCCAGCCACCCCTAGGGCTCCTACAGGCCCATCCCTCCCCAGTCTCAGTATGGCCGGCCACCCCATGGCTCCTATAGCCCGCCCCAGCCGCTAATGTCACCACCCACCCCCATTGTATACAGCGGTCCCCACTGCACTGACACACTGTGCCGAATCCGCTGCTGTGAAGGCCATTCGGCACACTGTGTCAGAGCAGTGGGGACCGCTGCATGTGTGTGCACTCACCCTGTGGGCTCTGTGTAGGGAAGCCAAGGTCCGCACTCCGCAGCCCAGGACTTTGCTGTGCAGCCCGATGCTTCTCTCTCCATACCTCCAGTACCATAGAGCACAGAGACAGTGGAGCAGTCCTCTCTATACCGCAGCCACCAGCTCTATGGTACAGGAGGTATGGAGAGAGAAGCATCAGGCTCCACATCATCCCTGTCTCAGTTAAAAGTGAACAGTAATCGCTGAGAAAAATTATTTTATTATTTACATGTTCCTACGTTAATAAGTAGGGTGTCTTTGTTAGTGCAGACCCTATGTGCGTTCATGTCCTACCTCGCTCTGTGTATCATGCCCCGGTGGGTGTGATATCCTAATTTGCAGCACGCTTCTTGTCTGAATTGTATTCACTCCGTCATGGTATGACGCTGCGGTTGCGTCATTTCCGTCCTTTGCATTGATGTTAAGTATTGGGTGTACTGTCCGGCTCTGGAGCATGCTCACTGTGCATGCTCTGGTGCCGGCCTATACAGCCAATAATCCTCCACACTGCACAGGACCAGCAATGACGCGAAAGTGGCGTCATACCAGAAAGGAAACACCCACAGATTTGAAAATCCGGGAGCGCACTGGAAATAAGGATATCACCGGGCCGTGATACATGGTGTAAGGGGGGTAAATGGAGACTGAGAGAACGCCCACAGTGTCTGCACTAATGAAGACACCATCCTAATTACCATAGACATGTAAGTAATAAAATCATTTTTCTCAGCGATTACAGTTCACATTTAGGTCAGACCAAGATGATTAGGGAAGTAGTGGGAAGCTGCAGGGACAGATAGAATAGGTTTAGGGGCCATAAATGACCTGACAGGTTCAATTTAAGCCTCCTCATTACTGCTATGCTAGGCCTGGTGTGTCACTCTCCATAAGGAGAAAAGCTAACCCCTTAGGCCCCACTTATGGTGGGTTTACACGCTTCAATATCGTTGCGATACCGCAACTCAATGGCGCGGGAGCGCGCAATTAGTGCACGTTTCTCCCGCATCGCATTGGATATTTACACGCTGCGATATCGGAATACAACGTCCGTGCGATGTCTACGCCCCCCAACCCAGGAACGATCCTTTAACATGGGAGTGAATGGGTGACGTTTCAAATCGCATCGTAGTTGTGCGTTTACACAGCACGATCCGACTCCAATCTCCCTTCAATATCGGAGCACTGAATAGCACGCTCATTCGATCCCCGATATCGCATTGACATCGTTCCTGCATCGTATTGGACGTTCACACCATACAACGCAGGAACGATCTCGGGTCCAACGATCGAACCACGTGACTTTTCATTGAAATCGTACTACGATATCGCAACGTGTAAACCCGCCATGAGACTCACAAACAGCCTGAACAGATCTCATACTTTGTACTGACAAGGAGAAATACTCCAAAACACCATGTCTGCAAATTGAGTTTCTGATATGGTTTTAAGCTGAAATCATACAACAAGGCTTGTTAAAGGAAACCTGTGAGGTCCAATGTGGACAGAGAACCACAAGCAGTTCTGTGCACATATCTATAATCCCTGCCTAACAGTATATTCAGTTACTTGCATATATAAACAGATGTTTACAAAAAGTATTTCTAAAGACCATCTATGAGATGCTAATTAGGGCTTTGACTAGTCGAGGGGGTGTTAGTTCTCCCAACTAGTCCTCCCACTTAGCATGTGGGCGTGATAACATGCTTTACCACCGTAGCATCATCGGCATCACCATACAAAGCTGCGCGTGCATGTGGCTTTGTACCTCTCAGCATTGCGCTTCTCCAACGTCTGGTGTATATACACCGGCTTCAGAGATGCTCATTGTGTATTATCGGAAGTTATCTGGGTGTATGCGTCTCAGATCCAGAGAAGCATAGTGCGCATGGCAGGAAGTGTGGACGATGTCCGATCATGCACAGTGAGTCTCTCTGAAGCCAGAGTGTATACACCAGACGTCAGAGAAGCTCAATGCTGAGAGGTACAAATCTGCGTGCACGCGCAGCTTTGTATAGAGCTGCTGCTGTCGCCTATGTAAAGCATGATATCACACCCACAGGGGCAGAATACCATGCTAGAGTGCTGACTAGTTGGGGAACTAACACCCCCTTGACCAGTAAAAGTCATAATAAGCATCTCATAAATGGTCTTTGGAATTACCTTTTCTAAAGATCATGTATGCAACTACAGAAAGGCACTGTTAGGCTGAGGGCACACTGTCATGCATCAAACACGCTCCGTGTTTGATGCACGACAGTGATGCGAGTGTTATGCATGTTTTTTGTGTTTGTGGTGCGAGTCTGGTGCGTGTGGTGAGTGTGCAAGGCTGTATGCATGTGAGTGTCCTGCGTGAGTTGCATATCAATGTGATGCTGTCCTCGGTCCTAAAGCAAACTTCAGGTTCGCGGACATCATTTGCCGGTAAATTTAAACTCCGCAGCTGTCAAAGCCGCAGAGTTTGAATTTGCCGCTTTGCCGGTACAGTTACAAATCATCTTGCACCACTGTGACAGGAGCGGTGCTACATGAGTAGTCAAAACAGAAATGAAGTTAAAAATGTAAAAATCCTGTGGATTCTCGCCATATTAACCCCATCTGCAGTCTCTGTGCAGCACGTCAGCACAGAGCCTGCAGATGCGGCTAATAAAAGCTGATATGTGCAGGGTTAACCTGCTGTTTGTGTGGTGGCAGCATGTGTCCAGGGAGTGTCCACACTCCCTGGACACATGTTGTCATCACCCCCTGGCTGTGCAAGGGCTAATACATTATTAAAATCACAGCTGGCATTTGTCGGCTTTTAATAAAACAGTTAAAAAGCTGGTGGCGGTAATGTACGCAAATTGCGATAATGTTAGATGAGGAGACTTGTATTAGCCCCTCGCACAACAAATACACGTTCAGTCGCAGCATGCTGCGACCAAACTCGCATTTGACTTGCAGTGCGAGTTCAGTGCAGGGGACACACACCAGTGTGCCCTGTCTGATAGGAAAACGCTGGTCCAAGTGCAATGCGAGTTTGATTCACATTGCACTCGCGCGACTAACTCGGACACTGTGCCTTCAGCCATAGGCAGGGAATATAGGTATGTGAACAGAACTGCTCATGGTTCTTCTGGATGCACATTGGACCTGACAAGGTTCCCTTTAGATGGTCATTTTTTACTTTTATGATTGCTACATCCAATTGGTGACACTAGAGTTTATCTCCTTCCTCTCCAAAAAGACAATTTGCATATGGATTACGTGTCACTGCTTTTTAAGCCATGTTCACACTGGGAGTTTTTTGTGCTGCACTATTTTTTTTTTTAAACTGCACCAAAACCGGATCATTACTACATCTGCTAGCAAAGTGAATGGGATTTTCAACTTGGTGTTCAGATGCTGCGTTTTTTTGACTGCTGCGTTAATGATGCAGAGAGTTAATCCAGAAAATATTGTGCATGTCAATTAGTGTGGCGTTTTTCTGGCGCGCTTTCTGCATCATTAACATCTACTTACTCTCCAAGCGATCCCATGGTGAGATCTGATGAGGTCATCATCCCGAGCATCGGCAGGACCTGTGGGTAGTCTGTACGGTACTTCAGGACCTACCTATGTGACTCAGTCATATGGTGGTAGATCCTAAAGCACCAAACTGACTATTCACAGGTACTGTCGCTGCCCTGGAGCAACACATCACCAGAGTTCACCGTGGGATCATGTGGATGGTAACAAAGTGTGTGTCTCTGCCTGTACCTCCAAAAACGTAGTGAAAAAAGCAGCACAAACCGATGATGCTTTTTTTTTTTTTCAAAAAGAGGATCCGTTTTTGCACCAAAAATGGATCAATATAAAACCAAGCACAAACGCTGTGTGAACTTAGCCTTATTCTACAACTTACAGGATCATCAGGGGCATAAACAACAAGGGGGAATATACTGCAGTTGAATCTGATATTTTAAAACCAAACAAAAACTTTTAAAGGAATTTCATAAAATTTGCCCTAAGGTGGGTAATAAAGAAATAATCACTTACCCTAGAAGCCCCAAACGTCCTAGCACCACTGCTCCGAGGCTTCCCCCAAGTACTTAAAGGGAACCTGTCACCAGATTTTAGCCATCCCATCTGAGAGTAGCATAATGTAGAGACAAGAGACCCTGATTCCAGCGATGTGTCACTTACTGAGCTGCTTGCTGTCGTTTTGATAAAATTAGTGTTTTCTCTGCTGCAGATTTAGCAGTTTGTGAATATGCCAGACTACCTGACAGCAGGCCAAGTAGACTGATAATATCTCCAGATGATTAAACAGTGATCTTATCAAAACTACACTGAGCAGCCCAGTAAGTGACATCTCTGGAATCAGGATCTCGGGTCCTATATTATGCTACTCTCAGATTAGGTTGCAAAAACCTGGTGACAGGTTCCCTTTAAAAGGATAATGGAGTCACCTGACCTCTGCAGCCAATCACTTTGCCGCACAGTTGAGATATTTGCCTCAACAGAAAGTGACTGCGGATGCGGGTGAATGGTTGCAGCGGTCATGTGATGTCATCACTTCTGGTACCAAAAGTGCAGTCTGGGATTTAAGGTGCAAGTAAATACAATTTGATAATTTTTCCTCTTTTGGGTTAATTTTGCAACATTTTGGAAAACCCCTTATTGCCTAAATTAAAAGACACATATGCATACAAATGAACTGGATTGATGCGAATATTGACGTAACTTGAAGCTCATGGGCCTCGATGTGAAAGCTCCAACAGGGCCCTCAATTATTGCAATCTGTAATAGCATTAGTCTTTTTCTATAGGCCAAAGGGACTTTTGGGGCCCCCTAGGCTCCAGGGCCCGGGTGCGATTGCAACCCCTGTACCTATTGTAGTTACGCCCCTGTGAACACGCAACAGGAGGCATTAAGGGGTCAAGAATGAGCAATAATACCCAAATATCAAGAGAGGTGGGGACATTTACCAAGCGATGCCTAAATTAATATTAGGTAACCCATTACTATTGTGAAAGGGTTCAACAAAATGTGTCCGCAATAAAATCCATCATTGTATTACCCAGTAAGCGTTCATAAGACCTTTTAAGCTAAGCTAAGCAGCTTTCCAGCTTCATCTCAGCCTGCTGTGTATTATAGTCCCCCGGCATCTGGAGGGCCACATGTTGCCTACAAAAGGAGGCATCTTATATGTTGTAGAAGTGACACACGAATCATCTACATACATGTTACATTGATCACACATGAACTAACAATCAGCACTTTGCCACCTACGGCCGACCAGCTCTGCTACAAGACAAAGGGGTTAAGAAACAACAACAAAAAATTCATTCAAGACCCATTAAAAAAAGTTTAGAAAATTTATTCATTCCAAACTAAAAGGGAATGTCACTAAAATGTACATACAAATCCCAAAAATCTTACAAAACTTGAAAAATAGGAAGTATATTAATAAATACTGAGCTGCAACATAGAAGAAAGAAGCCATCGCCATGCTGCTGCCCCACCCCCTCCACCAGGCTGAGATACAAAGTATCCAATCCTCCACAACAAGGCGACAGAGTAAACACAATGTAGCAAAATAGATTCCTGTACAAGTCACCATAGACATCTGTGATGGGGCAGACACTGTATAAATAGCATATGGTCATTATGGGGGGGCGCTACTCAAAACAAACCGTAAGGCCTCGAGTCTGCGGGTAATGGGGAGGTATAAAGTGCTGGAGGGGTCCCAGGCCCCTGGTGTGGTCATAGAGGGCGAGTCCAAGGGTCATCTCTTCTTGGGTGAAGGCCTCAGGGCATCTTCTCAGAGGTGGAGGAGGATGGAGTAAAAGGGTATCAGGTCCCAGGTAGTCATAGCTGGGGATATAAGGTCAGCATTTGGGATCATCTCAAGGGTGAAGGCCTCAGGGCATCTTTTCAGAGGTGGATGATGGAGTAAAGGGGTCTCGGGCCCTTGGAGAAGTCATAGCTAGGGGTGTAGGGTCAGGGTCTAAAGGGTGAAGGCCTCAGGACATCTCCTTCGGGATGGAGTGGAGGGGTCTCGTCCTTGGGGGGGAAACAACGTGTTAAGGTTCATCTCCTCTTGGGTGAAGGCCTCAGGGCATCTTCTCAGCGGTGGAAAAGTAAAGGGGTCTCAGGCCCCAGGTGAAGTCATAGCTGGGGGTGTGGGATCAGGATTTGGGATAATCTCAAGGGTGAAGGTCTCAAGACATCTCCTTCAGGATGGAGTGAAAGTGTCATGTCCTTGGGGGAAACAAGGTGTTAGGTTCATCTCAAGGTGAAGGCCTCAGGACATCTCCTTAATGATGGACTGATGTCCTCCTTGGGGGGGAACAAGGTGTTAAGTTGATTCCTCAAGGGTGAAGGCCTCAGGTCATATTGTCAGCATGGGGGCACAGGGCCCTTCTCCTCAGGGCTTGGATTCCATCACCTCCAGGTTTTGGGATCAGGAGTTCTGCTCAATGTACATTTTGGACAGGGAGAGGGCCATGGACTTGGCCAGCTCTTGGTCTCGATGCCTCTGGGCCTGGGTCTGCTTGCTCCAGCTCTCATACTCAGGGTTGGGCAGTGGCTCCTCAAACACAGCATCATAGTGGCCATTGCTGAGCCAGCTGAGCCAGATACTGGGCCTGCAGGGGTCCTCTTCTCCCAGGTGGTGCACCATGGTGGACACAGTGGGGCTCTCCAGGCGGCCCCCTGTGGTCAGGTGAATGTTGAGGTTCAGCATTTGGCTCATGGCCAGTAATTCGGGGTACCCAGCCCAGGAGCCGTCCTGGGCAGCATTGATGAGGAACTCCCCGATGTCCCCCTCGATGATGAGGGTGAAGGTGTCCAGGTGGTCGGCCACATGGTGCACGGTGCGCTCCCGGAGCTCGGAGTGCAGGCTCTGGTCCCCGTACACCGCCTTACTGACCGCCCGGTACAGGCAGTTACCGTCCGGGATAATGTGGAAGCGGTACCGCGCCTGGTCCCGCAGATACTTGTCCTGCTTCTCCAGCTCGGCCAGGTGCAGGGCCAGGCGCTCCTGGGGGGAGTCTGCGGGGCCCCGGGGGCCCTGGTCGGAGGTGCTGGGCCGCCAGTACCGGCTGCTCTCCTCCGGCCTGATGCTCTCCTGCTGCACCATATCGCTCAGCCATGTCCGGAGGTCTGGAGAGGGGGAGGCCGGCTCCTGGCTCTTCTGGAGCTGGGGGGCAGAGAGCTGCATGCTGAACCCCGGCCCCCCAGAGCTTGGCTGCAGGAGGCGGATGGGCACGATCCTCTCCGGGCTGCACATGGGGCTGGAGTGGGTGTGAACGCTGCCTGCTGCCTGGGGGAGGTAGGAGAAGGCGGGCATGGTGCAGGAGGAGCTGTGCTGTGTGTGCGGCAGTGCTGCCGGCTTATATACACAGCCCGGGCACAGGAGGACCTAAATAGCCATGTTATCACAGGGCAGGAATAGCACCAGTGCCACAATGCTGCATCACCACAGGGAGGTGACTCAGGTCACCGGGACACAGAGGGGTGCCACCTCATGCCAGGACACAGAGGGGTGCCATACTAGGACACAGAGGGGTGCCACCTCATGCCAGGACACAGAGGGGTGCCACCTCATGCCAGGACACAGAGGGGTGCCACCTCATACCAGGACACAGAGGGGTGCCACCTCATGCCAGGACACAGAGGGGTGCCATACTAGGACACAGAGGGGTGCCACCTCATGCCAGGACACAGAGGGGTGCCACCTCATACTAGGACACAGAGGGGTGCCACCTCATGCCAGGACACAGAGGGGTGCCACCTCATACTAGGACACAGAGGGGTGCCACCTCATGCCAGGACACAGAGGGGTGCCACCTCATACTAGGATACAGAGGGGTGCCACCTCATACCAGGACACAGAGGGGTGCCACCTCATAATAGGACACAGAGGGGTGCCACCTCATACCAGGGCACACAGAGGGGTGCCACCTCATACCAGGGCACACAGAGGGGTGCCACCTCATACCAGGGCACACAGAGGGGTGCCACCTCATACCAGGGCACACAGGGGTGCCACCTCATGCCAGGACACAGAGGGGTGCCACCTCATGCCAGGACACAGAGGGGTGCCACCTCATGCCAGGACACAGAGGGGTGCCACCTCATGCCTGGACACAGAGGGGTGCCACCTCATACCAGGACACAGAGGGGTGCCACCTCATGCCAGGACACAGAGGGGTGCCACCTCATACTAGGACACAGAGGGGTGCCACCTCATGCCAGGACACAGAGGGGTGCCACCTCATACTAGGACACAGAGGGGTGC
The DNA here is from genome assembly GCA_033576535.1 of Allobates femoralis. Classification (NCBI taxonomy): domain Eukaryota; kingdom Metazoa; phylum Chordata; class Amphibia; order Anura; family Aromobatidae; genus Allobates; species Allobates femoralis. The sequence continues at coordinate 533,746,466 of JARQOC010000005.1, forward strand.
CACCTCATGCCAGGACACAGAGGGGTGCCACCTCATACTAGGATACAGAGGGGTGCCACCTCATACCAGGACACAGAGGGGTGCCACCTCATAATAGGACACAGAGGGGTGCCACCTCATACCAGGGCACACAGAGGGGTGCCACCTCATACCAGGGCACACAGAGGGGTGCCACCTCATACCAGGGCACACAGAGGGGTGCCACCTCATACCATGGCACACAGAGGGGTGCCACCTCATACCAGGGCACACAGAGGGGTGCCACCTCATGCCAGGACACAGAGGGGTGCCACCTCATACTAGGATACAGAGGGGTGCCACCTCATACCAGGACACAGAGGGGTGCCACCTCATAATAGGACACAGAGGGGTGCCACCTCATACCAGGGCACACAGAGGGGTGCCACCTCATACCAGGGCACACAGAGGGGTGCCACCTCATACCAGGGCACACAGAGGGGTGCCACCTCATACCATGGCACACAGAGGGGTGCCACCTCATACCAGGGCACACAGAGGGGTGCCACCTCATGCCAGGACACAGAGGGGTGCCACCTCATGCCAGGACACAGAGGGGTGCCACCTCATGCCAGGACACAGAGGGGTGCCACCTCATGCCTGGACACAGAGGGGTGCCACCTCATACTAGGACACAGAGGGGTGCCACCTCATACTAGGACACAGAGGGGTGCCACCTCATACTAGGACACAGAGGGGTGCCACCTCATACTAGGACACAGAGGGGTGCCACCTCATACCAGGGCACACAGAGGGGTGCCACCTCATAATAGGACACAGAGGGGTGCCACCTCATGCCAGGACACAGAGGGGTGCCACCTCATACTAGGACACAGAGGGGTCCACCTCATACCAGGGCACACAGAGGGGTGCCACCTCATAATAGGACACAGAGGGGTGCCACCTCATGCCAGGACACAGAGGGGTGCCACCTCATGCCAGGACACAGAGGGGTGCCACCTCATGCCAGGACACAGAGGGGTGCCACCTCATGCCAGGACACAGAGGGGTTCCACCTCATGCCAGGACACAGAGGGGTGCCACCTCATACTAGGGCACACAGAGGGGTGCCACCTCATACTAGGACACAGAGGGGTGCCACCTCATACCTGGACACAGAGGGGTGCCACCTCATACTAGGACACAGAGGGGTGCCACCTCATACCAGGACACAGAGGGGTGCCACCTCATGCCAGGACACAGAGACACTATTTGTGTATAAGATTCCCCAGACAAATATCCGAGTTCTCCATTGACATGTATTGTATTCACTATTCAGGACAAATATCTGAATAGTAGTAAAGTATTTGTTAGACTCATCCAAATGTGAATACTGAACTATTCGCTCATCTCTATTGTTGATTCTTGTTCCAGTGACATGTCTAGCTTGATGTGTTTGTTCTTCTTGCCATCCATGGTGTTGATAACATCCTTCTTCAGCACCACATTTCCAAGGCGTTGGTTCTCATGTCTTGTTTCTTTATCAACCAGGGTTCACTTCCATGTCACTACATAAGAGACCGGACTATGTTGTATGAGCCATGTCTTCATCACCACCAGTGAAATGTTCTTCAATTTGAAGACCTTGTTCAGTGACTTAATTGTGCCATCACCCATAGGCGGGCATCACACGCTACGATATATGCTTGCAAACATATCGCTGGAAAGTGCCTGATTTGGCATCGCTCCTACGACGTCGTTGCGTGTGACAGCATGATGTGATTAGCGATAAGTGGTCAGATCGTTATATACAGATATGAGAACCGGACCCCACATCAGACGATGTCGATCATCCAATCTGCTGCATCGTTCTGTGTGACACCGCCATAACGATCTCCTTTATGATTTCTCCTATTCACATCATTGACAAGCATCAATCGCTGGTTGTGTGAACGATCCCTGCACGTAACATCGCTGCTGCGTCCTGAACGTTATCTATACATGTGACACCTCACTAACGATGTTGTCCACAAGCGCGCAACCCTGACATCGTTATTGAGTTCTCACACAAAATCGTAGTGTCTGACGCCCGCCTTACATACACAAGATATATTAAATAATGGGCACCACTAGTGTCATGCAATCTCCAGTAGTGCCATACTGGTCTATGAAGTACAATGCCATAAGGCACCCTAGTTTTGAAACTCTGCTTCACATCAGGATCTGCAGGTCACAGTCCTCTACACTTATGACTTTGAACAGTATGGCAAAAATAAAGGAAATGTTGAGTTTATAGTTGAAGGATTATTCCCCAGAGAGTAAGTCATCCTCTATCCTGTAACTTACTGATCACTTGGGTCTGTCTGTAGACATCTTCCACCCTCCTTGCCCCCCAATTATACAAGAGACTGGGGCCGGGAACTACAACAATGTAGAAAAACCATGACACTTATAGGTATGAGTGATCGAGTAGGATCCAGTCCTGAAATTAAAGAGAAATATACAAGACACTCCAGTAAGGTTAATTTGTTTAGTAGTATAACAGCAATCCAAGGGTGAAAATGTTTCTGTCTAAGTGTGGGACCTTCCTCAGTTCACAGATTGCTCTGGATAGACTGCCTAACAGGTGTAAGCATGCAGTATGCCCCGTTAAGTGGTACCACTTATCTTTGCATTGGATACCGTATATATGCACCTGTTATTCTTATGCAGCCTATACAGAGCAATCTCTGAATTGAGGAAGGTCTGGCATTTAGACAGAAACGTTTTCATCCATGGATTGTTGTTACATTACTAATCACCATTCATTCAATAGTGGAGAACTGTATTTGGCTTTAACATGCCGTCCCTTAGGCTGCTTTCACATAACGATTTTTCTAAATCCGATGCTGTCCGATGAAAATCGGACAGCATCGGATCCGAATTTGGCCTCCATGCAGCCCTATGGGCATCGGACCGAATCGGATGTGCACTAAATGCCATCCGATTTGGTCCGATCCGATTCTGTCCTATTTTATTATCGGTGCAAAAATCGGAGCTTGCTCCTATTTTTGCACCGAAAATAAAATCTGACAGATTCGGATCGGACCAAATCGGATGGCATTTAGTGCACATCCGATTAGGTCCGATCCCTATAACATGGGGCCCTATGGAGAAGGGTCCGAGAAAACATCTGATGTCTCCTTGGACCCCGTTTTACTGTACTGAGCATGCTCAGTACAGTAAAACTGCTCCTAACTAGGAGCATAAGGGTTAAAAAAAAAAAAAATGTTATTCTCACCTCTCCACGAGCCCCCGCCGTCTTCCGCCATCTTCTTGGAGGCTCCCGGTGGATCCCGCAGGCTGCCGGTGTCAGCAGATGGCTCCCTCTGCTGTATAGGACCTGCGGTGATGTCACAGTCATGTGACCGCGGGTTACCATGGTGAACCCGCGGTCACGTGACTGTGACATCACCGCAGGTCCTGAACAGCAGAGGAAGCGCTCTGCTGACACTGGCAGCCTGCGGGAGCCACCGGGAGCCTCCAAGAAGATGGCGGAAGACGGCGGGGGCTCGTAGGGAGGTGAGAATAAACTTTTTTTTTTTTCTTTTTTTCACCCCGGAGGCACCGATTTTATGCCGGAATCGGGTGCCTATTTGGCACCCGATTCCAGGCATCAGAAGGGAGCCGATGCTGTCCGATTTATATCGGACAGCATCAGCTCCCTCAAAATCGGTATGTGAAAGTAGCCTAGACAATGAATGTAGGGAAGGTTGAGCTTGTGCATCTCCAATCAAGGGGCAGATAAGGCTATTGTCAAGGTTGAAGAGCCCCATTCAATCACACGAGCTACCAGTCGGACCCTAGTGATCAGTAACTTATCCCATATCCTCTTCATAGGGAGCAGCTCACTATTTTGGGAATAACCCTTTGGTGAAATCTCTGTATTACCACAGTGCTCCTTTAAATGTAGTTTCCCCGAGTATGTTTAGTGGCACATAGATGACTGTATGCTGCTCAGCATAGATTGCTGGTCGGTACTGTATTCTCTAGGGTTTTCTGATGGTTTTCTTGATGATAGGTAGTGATGAGCAAGTAGTGAAATATTCACACTCGCTATACTCATTACGAGTACTTTGTAATACTCACATTCTCGTCCGAATAGCAAGCCCAATGTTAGTCAATTAGTGAATGGCTCCGCCCACACACATCTGGCTTTAAGTCTTTCCGGGACAGGTTGGGCAGGTGGGTTTTTTTGAGTTTTTAGTGCATAAAACACCTTGCTGAGCCCCCCAGATAGACACTAATATTCAATCTGCTCTCACTGAGGTGCCAGCTCCTATTGTGTACTGAGGGGAGATGGCAACTTGTGTCAGATCGATAACAATGGACCAGTAGCGTAGCCCCGCACTCCCTGGGGGGGCTCCGCACTCCCTGGGGGGGCCCCGTGCTGGCAGCCGGCAGCCGCGCGGCCGGAGAGGAGGGAGGACGGGACTTCCTGCTGTGCAGATCTGCCCGCCCCTGCTCCCCCTCCTACAGCAGACGCACGCAGGCGGCCGGCTGCGGTGAGTGTCAGCACCCTTCTCCCCCCGGTCCTCCTCACACCTCTCCACCAGCACCCCCCCCCGGTCCTCAAATCTCTCCACCAGCAACCCCCCCCCTCCCCCCGTCCTCACATGGGGGGCCCGGGTGGTGATCTCGCCCCGGGGCCCGAAGCTGGCCAGCTACGCCACTGCGCAATGGACCCATCACTCACGAGCACCAGCGATACTCGCCAAGCAACAAGTATCACGAATACCGCACTATCCGTGCTAGTGATAGGTCCCCTAGATACTTCATCATGCGGTTGGATGTTCTGCGAGGACCGTACACAACTGACTGGTGTCATCAAAGGGAAGTCATGACTAGTACTGTCCTGGATGGCAGGTTTCTCCACAGAGGTCCCCCAGTCCTCCACTCCACCTCTTCCAGGGCTGAGACCCCATTCGATCACTTGGGGAGGTGACATACATCATATTATTATCTCACATCAGTAACATGGTCGCCGCTCCTCCCCTCACGTGACCATTTGGGCCTCGATGATGGAAGAAATGGAGCGGAGACCCGGGGAGGCCATGGCAGAGGGGTGAAGAGTCAGGTCCTCCTTATAATCTAATAATAAATGGTGATCGGACATTTTCAATTCAAAATTATTTGGAATGGATCAAATCTGCCATCACACGAGCGGAATGATTGTCAGGAGGCTGCGTCACCTCTAGGGGAGGATGTATGTGATACTGGAGATGTGGAGCCCTTAAAGGGGTCGTACAAAGCCTCTCTCGGCCGGTGTGGTATGTGTGCACTGTTCTGAATAATGGACCACCATAACAGCTAGACCTGCCCCTCAGGACATCATGTGACCTGTACAGCCACTCTAAGTGTTTTGTTGCCCTTAGCAATCAGTCATGTCTCCCCCTGGCGCTGTGCAGAAGATACAAGCTGACGTCCGTTTGTTTACATGACGCCTCATTAGCATACCGCATTCACAGAACACCCTGCACACAAGCAGATTATTCTAGAATACTACGTGCAGGGCGGAGTCACGCCCCCTCACTGACGTCACTGAGAAACAACCAGCTCTCTCTAACGTCCTCCAGCTTTGTTTACTTTTAGACTGGTGACGTCATGACGCAGCTGCCATTTTAGTACGCGGGAGATTCCCTCGTCTGTTTACTGCTAGGTTGGTTGGAGCCCCGCCCTGCGATTTGATAGACAGGTGACGCCTTCTGAGTGACGTCACAGCATAGTAGCTCGGTCATGTGACTGGCGCTTGGTTGGCAGGCAGCAGCTTGGTTGGCAGTGAGCGGTCGCAGCTGTTGCGGTTTTGGCGGGAATAGTGAGGCGGTCTGTGTAGATGGCGTAGTCCGGTTATTTCGGGCTGTGAGGTGACGCTCGGCTCCGGTGTCCCCTCAGTCACGGCTCTTGTGTGCTCCCTGAGGTCAGGAGGAGGCTCACTGACGAGCAGGGCGTATTAATAGGCAGTGACTGATGGAGGGGCTTATTCCAGTCACAAACATGGAGACGCTTATTGATGGGCATTTAACCCTTTAATGACACTCAGTTTTAGTTTTTTCCCTCCTCTTCTTCCAAGAGTCATGATTGTATTTTTGTCTACATTGAAGTGTGAGGGTTTGTTTTCATGATGAGTAAAAAAATATCCAAACTGGATAAAATAAAAAAAAATCTTTTTTTTAATTTTTTTTTTTTTTTTACTTAATTCATTGTATGGTAAATATGGTTTCTATGCAAAAAAAAAAAGGTAAAATAAACCAAATTATATTTCCTACATTAAGGGAATCTGTTACCAGGATTTTGCTATCCCATCTTATAGCAGAATAATGAGCTGTAGACCCTATTTCCAGCCATGTGTCACTTACTGAGCTGCTTGCTGTCATTTTGATAAAATTACTTTTCTCCAGATTTTGTAGCTCATGAATATGCCAAGGCACAGTGGTGTAACTAGAGTCTGATGGGCCACTATGCGAAATTTGGACCTGGCCCCTTCACTGCGCACGCTTAAGTCAGATGTTTGTATGGCGCCCCTACGACTGGGCAGCCACAGGGTGAACTGCAGCTGGACGAGGTAAGACAGTCAACTCACAAAACACCCACACACACATAGGCTCCGACCCTAATGGTGCCGTCACACGATGCGATGAACGATTTTGTTAGCGATCACATGCACGCGCGATCGCTAACAATATCGTTCAGATCGCTATTGAGCTGTCACACAGGCAGACTCACCAGCGATCAATGGACCAGAGACATCGTGGAAACAATTTATCGTTTCCACGATGTCTTGCTCCCACTGCCAGGCTGCGGTAAGCAGGAGCAGGCTGGTCTCCAAGGTAAACTGCGGATATCTAGGCAGCGCGTGCTGCCTAGATACCCGATGCATACCTCGGTTACCAGTGTGCTCTGCTCACTGGCCGGGGTCCCTAGTTACCCGCTGTGTACCTTGGATACCAGCCTTTGAGCGGAGAAGGCTAGTAACCAAGGTATACATTGGGTATCTAGGCAGCGCGCGCTGCCTAGTTACCCACAGTTTACCTTGGATACCAGCTCCCAGCGCTTGCAGAGAGGCACTGGGAGCTGGCTTATCGGTCGTCTCCCGTGTCACACGCAGTGATGCTGCGTGTTCACCGGCGACCAACGTTAGATTTGAGGTCCTGTCCTCAATCAAATGATGAATGATTAGCCGACTGATCGTTCATCGTTTGCAGTGTCACACGTAACGATGTCATTTCAACATCGTTCAAGCGTCACAGAACACGTGACTTTTGAACGATATCGGCAACGATATTGTTACATGTGACGGTACCTTAAGCCAAGTCACTCTGTCAGGCAAGGGGTGGCGGGAGCATAGCAACGTGTGTGGGGAATAGAGAGAACCCGGACAAAGGTGTGGAGGAACAATAGTAAAACACTGGAACACTAAGTTGGGTGAGAAAGGACACAACCGAGTGAATCCCTGGAGGGTGGAGAAGTAGGGAAGCCTCCCCAAGCCGAGACACCCTTCAGCTGAGTACTGACTACTCAGACAGAAAGAACAACGGGTCTCGGGGCCTTCACTACTAATGGCCGGTCGGGAACCCAAGCTGGAACCGTGGACAGTAGAAGATGCCAGGTGAGCCCGACTAACCCAGATCACTGATGGCTAGACCAGGACAGCCAGAGAGCCTGCTCTGTAGATGTGGCTGGGGAACCTACATGATCCTAACCACAGGACACCCCGGCAGGGTGCGGGAGCTCTATGACCCGTGACCCAACTACCGCTATGGAGTAGGACAAAGTCATCGTACTAAGTTAGTGACCCACAGAGGGGGAAGCATCACTACAAAGACTGTGACGGCCAGACCATACCCGTACATGAGGACAGAGACAGACTAATGGCCTGAGAGGTACACTGAGGGGAGTGGCGCAGAGGAACCGTCCAGCTGTAGTGAGAGTCCTGGTCCGGAGCTGTGTTTAAAACCGGTCGATTGAGAATATAAAGAGACTGTGACTATTGAAAGAGTTGTTAAGCTGCAGGTAAAGTACCCGATCAGCTCAGAGTGTGTGTAAGACTGTTATTGTGTGCAACGGCCGTGGAACCTTCACCTGCAGAGCCGTCATCTAGCAAGCCCTGCATGATGGCCGAAGGAGCTGATGAGAGAGAAGAAGCTCAGCACCCTGAGCACGTGATCCTTCCCCCCCCTACACCAGCGTGGGGACAGTAATCCCTACCCGTGGAGCGCTCACAATCTAGCTGTCACCACCATCCCTGTCTCCCAGCACCCATCGTGGCAGCGGTGGCCCTTTGGCCACACACCATGGGTGGCATTGCGAAAAATCCCTAAACTTTATTCCTTTTTTTTTATTGCCGCACCTAGGACAACGGGACTGGGCAACAGCATTTTAACACCCCAGAGACATGAAAGCCCGGTCCCGAGTAGCCCGGTCCTATATAGATTTACAAATTGACCACTCTTCCCCTTTATTATGTATTAATGTTACTCATCCTGCTATATATGGTCCTCCTCCTGGAATTTGGCCCTAATCCTGGTATATATGTCCCCCATCATTGTTTATATGGTCTTCGTCATCCCGTCACCATCATCCACCAATTATTATAATACACCCCCATTATCCTTCATATAATATAATGTAGCCCCATAGTCCTCCATACGGTATAATGGAGCCTCATAGTCCTCCATACACAGTTATATAAACCATGAGTACTCATGGGTCACACCAATCAGTACCAATCTCACCAATAGTAAATCCAATTGCCATGTGTATGGAATATTGTCGTTCCTAAAAGGGTTTCTTTGGATCACTGAGAAATCAATCTCAGATACCTGTGATAATTAGTTTGGCAGGTGAGCCCAATAAAAGGAAAACTGGATGTTCCACAATATTACGCAGGCCACAGTTTTCAAGTAACATGGGAAGGAAAAATGATCTCTCTGCTGCCGAAAAGCAACAAATAGTGCAATGCCTTGGACAAGGGATGAAAACATTAGATATTGCACGAAAACGTAAGCGTGATCATTGTACTGTGAAGATATTTGTTGCTGATTCTGAGCACAGACGTGTTCGTGCAGATAAAGGCAGAATGAGGAAGGTTTCTGACAGGCAAGTTCATCGGATTAAGAGAGCAGCTGCTAAAAAGCCTTACAAACCAGCAAACAGATATGTGAAGCTGCTGGTGCCTCTGGAGTCCCTCGAACCTCAAGGTGTAGGAACCTTCAAAGGCTTGCTGTGGTGCATAAACCTACTATTCGGCCACCCCTAAACAGTGTTCACAAGCAGAATCGGTTGCAGTGGGCCCAGACATACATGAAGACTAATTTTCAAACATTCTTGTTTACTGATGAGTGCCGAGCAACCCTGCATGGTCCAGATGGATGGAGTAGTGGATGGTTGGTGGATGCCACCATGTCCCCAGCAAGGCTGCGACATCAGCAAGGAGGTGGAGGAGTCATGTTTTTGTCCGGAATCATTGGGAAGCAGCTGGTAGACCCCTTTAAGGTTCCTGGAGGTATGAAAATAACCTCTGCAAAGTATATAGAGTTTCAGACTGAGAACTTTCTTCCATGGTACAAAAAGCAAAAACGTGTCTTCAGGAGCAAAATCATCTTCATGCATGACAATGCACCATACTGATAGGATGTTTAGATTGTGAGCCTCAATAGGGACAGCATTACTGATGTATGTAAAGTGCTACGGAATTAATAGCGCTATATAAATGAATAAATATATATTATTATCTCATGCTGCAAAGAATACCTCTGGGTCATTCCGTGTCAAGTGGACCAGTGGTCCCCACTCGACGTTCTCCGATTTTGCTGAAAATTTATAAGGATGTACATGTATGTTTGAAAAGAGGTTCTGTAAATTTTTAGGGCCAGATCTCAAATACATTGGGCACTGTTGACCTTTCATTGGAGGTCCCCCCCAAGCCTGCGGCTTCAGCTAAGAGGATTTTGCAAACTTTAGAAGAAAAAAGAGAAAGTCCCAAAAAGCGATACAACCTCCAAAATACGTTTATCAATATTATCAAATTTATTTAATGAAAAAGGTTCACACCAAGAAAAAAAAAACACACATATAGTAAAACCATTTAAAAAGCTACATACAGCATGTTACAGATCATATGAAAAGGGTTTTTCATAGAAACCTTTAACACCCTTTGTCAGAACTGGTAACGAGAAAGATTGTACAGTTCAAATAGTATATACAATCAAGCATGTATTGCACAGAGACCGGCTCCTTATAACCCCTTGTTCATATTGATTAAGGATGTATACCACATAGTCATAATATATGCAGTCAAATGCCCCAGATGAAAAGAGTCATATCCAACAGTGAGGTAAATAACCAATCAGTTTGATATAATATATATCACACAATCATAATATATGCAGTCAAATGCCCCAGATGAAAAGAGTCATATCCAACAGTAAGGAAAATAACCATTCAGTTTGACATAAGGGTATAACAGCATGATGATAATGGGTTAATAGTATCTAACAATCAAAACAGTTTTACCCATAGAAAAGTGAGGTAAACCATTTCAGGGGTAATTCTTGTGAGACCAAATGCAAGTACATGAATGAGGAGAGGGTTACATATTCAAGTAACCTGTTTACCAGTTCCTGGAAGGCATAAGGGTGTGAGGGAAGGCGCTTTTTCCATATAATCTGTTTTGGATCCATGCTACTCCCTGTTACCCCCTCTTTTTTGTAGTTGGGGCTCCTTAAAATCGGGTATTCCCTATGGTTTTGTTCTCCTGTAATACTAAACCTTTCCCCATAAATAATCCCCCCTCCCCTTCCCCCCCCCTTCCCTTTTCCAACCTTCCCCTCAACACCCCCTACCCTTCCCTCCCCTCCGCTAACCCCTCTTTAACCTCTGTTCCTCCTCTCCTTTCTCTCTTTTCCTATCTTAATCATCAAATTTGGTCTAATTTTTCCAGCTTCTTTTTCTTGGATTTGCTTCAGACTCTGTTGTTACTTGCATCTCTTTTTTGAGAGATGTATAGATTTATATAATTATACCTTCTATGGGTAATACTATTGTAAACTAGTATGGGATCGATGTGATGTGTATCACACCACTGTGCGCATTATTTGTCCTATTGATCAAGTATACGATCCACCTTTGCCGCACTGAACCTTCTATGCTCCTCTATACCTTTCCCCACTCACTTTATGTGATACTCTAATATATCATAGGGTTATTCAATTCTAATATCCCTTCTATATAAATATTATTTAATTAATATCTTGCATAATAAGATTATTGCTTTATATATAGAGTACTCCTCTACTGCTGTTCAATTGATTAAATGTTACTGTCCCCCTATAACACAACTCTCTGTCTGAGAGAAGAGAGAAAAGGGAAAAAAAATTTTTCATTACGGTCTCCCGGACATGCGCGCTATGCGCTTCGCGCATGCGCACATTGACATGTCGCCTCTGAGCGGGCGGCCATGTTCCAGGAGCCTGACATGCGCAATAGCGCGTTCGCGCTTGCGCATTCTGGATGTAGGAGGGACGGACTGGCCACCCGATCACCTCCTGCACCCAGCTGGGGACAATTGTCATGATAGGACTGGTGCTTTATAAAGTTGACTCCACACTAGGATGGACACTTTACCCTGACGAAGCTGCCAGGCGCAGGCAGCATATAAGCGTGGGGAGCGCCTTCCCTCACACCCTTATGCCTTCCAGGAACTGGTAAACAGGTTACTTGAATATGTAACCCTCTCCTCATTCATGTACTTGCATTTGGTCTCACAAGAATTACCCCTGAAATGGTTTACCTCACTTTTGTATGGGTAAAACTGTTTTGATTGCTAGATACTATTAACCCATTATCATCATGCTGTTATACCTTTATGTCAAACTGAATGGTTATTTTCCTTACTGTTGGATATGACTCTTTTCATCTGGGGCATTTGACTGCATATATTATGATTGTGTGATATATATTATATCAAACTGATTGGTTATTTACCTCACTGTTGGATATGACTCTTTTCATCTGGGGCATTTGACTGCATATATTATAACTATGTGGTATACATCCTTAATCAATATGAACAAGGGGTTATAAGGAGCCGGTCTCTGTGCAATACATGCTTGATTGTATATACTATTTGAACTGTACAATCTTTCTGTTACCAGTCCTGGCAAAGGGTGTTGAAGGTTTCTATGAAAAACCCTTTTCATATGATCTGTAACATGCTGTATGTAGCTTTTTAAATGGTTTTACTATATATGTGTTTTTTTTTTTCTTGGTGTGAACCTTTTTCATTAAATAAATTTGATAATATTGATAAACGTATTTTGGAGGTTGTATCGCTTTTTGGAACTTTCTCTTTTTTCTTCTATAATTTACCCCTTATTGTCCCAGCGATCCCAATTCTTTATAAACGTATATTGGTGGTGCCCTCCCTCTTCACTCTGATTTTGCAAACTTTGGCACATAGCCATTAAGAGTTCTATACTGGCTATGATGCTGAAATTTGGCATACTAGCTCAACTTTTGCTGCTAAACACGATAAAATTATTACCGGCTATGACAAAACAATATTTCGGCCGTAATTTTGTGTCAAAGTAGCTTGCAAAACGTGTCGCATAAAATTTATGCCAAACTTGCCCATATATAACTCAAGACCAAAAACCAATAGGAACTGGTGCTTTACTTTGTACAACAAACATCTACATGACTTTGCATTGCTGCAATATCACGGTTAAAGCATATGTAATTGTGGAAATATTCATACCCACATATGATGAAAAACTTAAAAAAAAACGAATTTTACCTATTTTTAGGTCAAATTTCCCAAAAAGGGTTCCCTAAAATATATTAATTCTGTTATCATTAGTAAGAGCACATTTTTCTCTACAAGGATCATTGTTTTTTTTTTTTGGAGTTTCTCCGTTTAAGAAAAGAAAAATGCCACTGAACATATTGTTATGTATGCACGTAATGCATTGATTTTGTGTTTGATTTTCAGATTCTTATCACATGTTACAGAGTTGTATTGTTGCTAGCAATGTCTATTATAATCAGAAACCTATAAACCTTTCTATTTATGAAAAGTTATTGACTATTGTTACATTTTAATGCATATATTATTTATTTTTTAGTGATGGAGAATGAAATTGATGACGAATCGGCCCAGTGCTCTATCGGCCTTGCGAACAATTCAAAGTGCCACCTTAAGACATTCACCCATAGCAAGGATGAGTTGAAATCCTTTACAAGCTTTGGATTCGATGAACAGAAATTGCTGCGTCGACGAGTGGGACTAAATTTTGACGAATATTCACAAATCTGTTTACACCATGAAGCTTCATTCTTGACCAAATATGAGCATTTGCAAAAATGTGTTGCAATCCTTTTGGGAAGAAAGGTCATAACACCAAAAAGAATTTGCGAGCTATCAATTTGTTAGCAGCTGACCAGTTGAACGAATTTACAAAGAATGATGTGAAGCCTGGCCAGAAGATGTGTGTATCATGTCGAAAAGAATTTGCTAACAGAAAAAAATCAGCTGATCCAGTTTCCTCTGAATCAGATCCAGATGGAATGGAATGTTCTCCTGAAAGTCTAAATTCAAGCTTAACATCCATTGGCTTCTCTCCTCTGAAATATCCACGGGTAAGCCAGCGGGATTCACTTGGATATGCAAGGAGAAAGATAAGCCAGGTACAAAATGCATTTTCTAGCAAGATTGCTTCCAATTGGAGGGCTTGAGCCGAAAGACATTGAGCAAACAAAAACAGCACAGTGCAAAATGTGTTTGGATTACAATCACCTTTTGGCAGATTTAAAGCAAAAGCTGCAGGTGTCCAGTCGGCAGAAAAGGTCCAAATCTTGACATTGGCACCTAAAAGTCGGTCCATTAAGGCTATATCAGACGAATTCGGTGTCTCTGAACGAATGGTCAAACAAGCTCGAAAGCTTAAATGTGAACATGGGATCTTAGCCTTACCTACAATCAAGTGTGGCAAGAAAGTTTCTGAAGAAGTGAAGAAAAAGGTGCAGGCATTTTTTGAGGATGATGAATTCAGTCGAATGTGCCCTGGTAAAAAAGACTATGTATCAGTGCGAATAGCAGGAGAAAAAAAGCAGATGCAAAAGCGACTATTACTGAGCAATATAAGGGAAATGTTTGTTGCCTATCGGGATTGGAATGGCCCTGAAATTGGATTTTCAAAGTTTTGTGAGCTTCGGCCAAAGTGGTGCGTAACCGTTGGATCTGCTGGAACACATTCCGTTTGTGTGTGTACCATTCACCAAAATGTCAAACTAATGCTTGCAGCATGCCCAATCAATGATGACTACAAAGAGCTCATATGCAAAATGGTCTGTGGAATTGAATCCAAGGACTGTATGCTTGGCCGTTGTGATAAATGCCCGGGTCCTGAAGTTTTAAAAGAATTTCTAGTCAATGTGTTTGTCAACAGTGACCCTGAAGATATTATTGAGTTCAAACAATGGATTCACACTGATCGAGACACTATCAAAGATTTCATTGAAGAATTGGTTTTGAAAATTTCTAAACTTTGTAGCCATCACTACATCGCCAAGCATCAAAGTTGTTATCTGAAATCGTTGAAGAAAAATCTGAGACCTGGAGAGCTTGTGATCCTTATGGACTTTGCGGAAAATTACTCATTTATTGTTCAAGATGCCATTCAAGGTTTCCACTGGGAAAATAGTCAAGCTACAGTACACCCATTTGTAATTTACTTCAAGGAGTTAAATGGTGAAGCTGCGCAGAACATCAGCTTGTGTATAATCAGTGATTGCTCACGACATGACACAGTTGCAGTCCACACTTTCTTAACAGTAATTGTGGAGTATCTCAAGACTCTCATCTATGGGATTCGTCATATCCACTACTTCAGCGATGGATCTGCAGTCCAGTACAAAAATTTCAAAAATTTTCTCAACTTGCGCCACCACAATGCTGATTTCAATATCAGCGCTGAATGGAATTTTTTTGGTACCAGTCATGGAAAGTCACCCTGTGATGAGATTGGAGGGACAGCAAAGAGGTTGGCAGCTCGTGCCAGTCTTCAACGCCCAACTGAAAACCAAATACTGACCCCGGTGGATTTATTCAACTTTTGCAACGAGCAACTGCATGGCATCAAGTTTTTTATTGTTCCAAAAGAAAAAATTGACGAAATACGGGTAGTTCAAGAGGAAAGGTTCAAAGATGGACATACAATTGCTGGAACAAGAGAAAATCACCAGTTTGTGCCAATTGATGACAAAAAGATTCGCATTTCAAGGGTGTCAAAAGACCCTTCATCTTTCATTGCCCATGTAGATGGATCTGTCAGATCAGAAGTGCCTTTTGTGCCAATTGCAAACCTCCAGCCAGGGCAATACATTGCCTGCATTTACGATAGGAACTGGTGGATTGGAACATATTTCTGAAATTTCAGTCGACGACCATGATGCATTAATACATTGTATGCATCCTCATGGACCAGCTAGCTTCTTTCACTGGCCTGTGAGAAATGATACATGCTGGATTCCCGAGCAGTCAATCATTGCAATAATTCCAGCACCAGCTGCAACAGCAATGGGCCGACAATACAGCTTCTCTGAACCGATTATGTTGCAAATTCAGCAACAATTCCAGACCACTTAGACTGAACATTATGGCTTGGGAACCAACAAAAGATACCCAATATTAGGCTTCGGATCCTAGGCAAAGACACCCACCTTCAGGCTTCGGAACCTGCGATAAAGAGACCACCCACGACTTGCCTTGCACGGCTATCGGCCATGGCTCCTAGGCGATGGGGCTGCCAATTCTCGAAAGACAGCATTATTACAATTCTTAATAGGATTATAATACCAATTCTTAGGGATTGGTTGTGGTATAACCACCATGGACCAACGCAAGGGTTTGAATAGTGCAGTTACCATTCATTGCGTATTAATAAATGACACCATGTTCAGTGGCATTTTTCTTTTCTTAAACGGAGAAACTCCAAAAAAAAAAACAATGATCCTTGTAGAGAAAAATGTGCTCTTTCTAATGATTACAGAATTAATATATTTTAGGGGTACCCTTTTTGGGAAATTTGACCTAAAAATAGGTAAAATTCGTTTTTTTTAAGTTTTTCATCAAATGTGGGTGTGAATATTTCCACAAATACATATGCTTTGACCGTGATATTGCAGCAATGCAAAGTCATGTAGATGTTTGTTGTACAGGGTAAAGCGCCAGTTTCCTATTGGTTTTTGGTCTTTAGTTATATATGGGCAAAGTTTGGCATAAATTTTATGCAACGCGTTTTGCAAGCTACTTTGACACAAAATTGCGGCTGAAATATTGTTTTGTCATAGCCGGTAATAATTTTATCGTGTTTAGCAGCAAAAGTTGAGCTAGTATGCCAAATTTCAGCATCATAGCCAGTATAGAGCTCTAATGGCTATGTGCCAAAATTTGCAAAATCCTCTTAGCTGAAGCCGCAGGCTTGGGGGGGGCCTCCAGTGAAAGGTCAACAGTGCCCAATGTATTTGAGATCTGGCCCTAAAAATTTACAGAACCTCTTTTCAAACATACATGTACATCCTTATAAATTTTTAGCAAAATCAGAGAACGTCGAGTGGGGACGATTTTTAAAACTGGTCCACTTGACAGGGAATGACCCCTCTGTGTCATTGGCTGCTATGGGCATAATAGGAGATAAACTCATGGTGTGGCCACCATCTTCCCCTGACATCAACCCTGTAGTGAACCTTTGGAGTATAATCAAGCAAAAGATCTATGAGGGTGGGGGGCAGTTCACATCAAAACAGCAGCTCTGGGGGCTATTCTGACATCATGCAAAGAAATAACAAACAGAAACTCACAAGTTCAATGGATGCAAGAACTGTGAAGGTGAGATCAAAGAAGGGTTCCTATGTTAACATATAACTTGGCCTGTTAGGATGTTTTAGAGTTAAATAGCTTTTCATTTCAGTGAATGTGACCTCCTAATGCTGCAAATTCAACAAATGAGCATTTTCAGTTCTTTCAAACATATCAAATGTTTAGAAACGCTACTAGGCCTAATAATTTAGTACAGGGCATTTAGAGGTTTTTTTTAATTTTGAAGATTATACTGTTATCATTGGGAGGTTTCTTCAATAAAATTCGATGTATACTCTAACAGGTGATGACTTTTATTACACTGACTCATTTGCACCGACTATTTAGGAAAATCAGAGAAAAAGAACATGTGCATAATAATTTGGAACATGGCATAGTATAATGGATCCCCATAGTCCCCCATATAGTGTAAAGCAGCCTCATAGTCCTCCATACAGTATAATTCACCCCATAGTCCTCCATATGGCATAATCACCCCCATAGACCTCCATATATTATAAAGCAGCCTCATAACTCTCCATATAATATAATGCTCCCCCTTCCTTCCCCCATAAACCTCTGGCCACCATGTACTCACTTATAATAAAGAAAACAAAATCTGTTCTCCGGTCTCCCTGCAAAAACTGAAAACACAGGAGTAGGCGCAGTGCCGCCTACTCCTAGTGTGGAGGAGGCAGTACCAACCTGCGGTGGACAGGTGGGCCGCCCCTAGTAGGTGAGGTGCAGTGAGGGGTCTAACACACGGGCCCCATAGCGACCATGTGCTCTGCCGCACAGTGACATGGATGTTAATCTTCGGGGACGCACATCCATGTGATTTGGGCGCTGGGGTGGCAGATGCGGGCCCCTGTGCCTCCATGCCCTGTCACAGTCATGAACCTTATTGTTACGACCCTGCCAAGGCCAAGTAGTCCTCTAATGATAATCTCCACATAAACCGTGATTTCATCAAAATTACTATGAGCAGCCCAATAAGTGATACATCACTGGAATCAGACCTCTAGCTTTACATTATGCTGCTCTCAGATTAGGTGGAAAAAACCTAGTGACAGACTCCCTTTCACTGGTTAAAAATGCATTAGAGGAAATATATACTAAGAAACTAAACCGTAACCTGACCAAAAAAGTCAGCATAAAACAATTATATACAAAAAATGTGCCAATGACCAGGATTAAATGACCAAGATTATACATTTAAAAACTATGTTATAAATATTAAAAGACAAAATACATATAATCAAAATATGAGAAATAGCTGTTAAAGATGAATGAATCCAACCAACCACAATAAGATGTAATAAGCACTGGGTACTGTATCTGCCTGAAACTCCCAATACTACAATACATACATAGCTTAATTAGCTAAAAACTAAAGCCAAATGGCCTGGGATTATACCCCACTAGTGAAGGGTGAACCTGAACTGTAAAATTCAGGGTCCGTACCGAACAGCTAGTGTCCAGGCACAGATTATGAACATGAACATCCTTGGGAAGTACGTGTTACAGTTCGGGGTCTGGCGGGGAGGGGTGGTAAAAATAAAGAAAATAGTTATTAAACAGCCACTCATACTTAAGGCACTTCCACTTCTGGATATGCTCATTAACGTCTTGGATATTCACTGCAGAGGGGCCCAACAGCCAATCACAGACGCTGTCACAAAGAATGGGCATCTGTGATTAGCTGTTGGAGTAATCTAGAAACTGGCCATACATTCTAGATGCTAGAATGTAAGGGCTGGTTTAGGGTTACTGCAGCAGCCATTCCAGGGGTTAATGAGCGGCTCCTGAAGTAGAAGCGGCGGGACGCGGTTAGTATGAGTTGCTGTTTAGTAGGTATATGCTTTATTTTACAGCTCCTCACCCCGTCCCATAACTTTAAAGTCCGAGTTCAAGGTTCGGACTCAAGTTCGAGTCACTTTCAGCCCCGAACCTGGACTTAAAAAAAAAAGTCCGGGTGAGTCTGCTGAACCCCAATCATCGGCGCTTTCGCCCATCACAGCACCAAAAGGACTTATGTATACAAAAGAGAATCTACTTTATTGCATGAGTTGTAGCCCCCTGCCAACATGTGTTTTAGCTCAAACAAAAAGAAAAACAGGCAGCAGTGTCTTTTACGCCAAGATTAGAGGGGGGGATCTCTGGGAAAGGAATTACAGGGGCAGAATCTGGTGCCAAGCACCTGGACTCAGGTTGGACTGCTTTCACATCAGTGTTTCTCGGCATTCGCGGCAGATCCTGTGGTTTTGCCAGATCTGCCGGGATGCCGGAACACTTGCAGCAAGACTGCGTTCAACCTAATGCATTCCCTATGGGACTTGTGTACATGTGCAGCCAAACGTAGTCATGCCGCAAGTGCTCTGGTATGCAGCAGATGTGGCAAAATGCCGATAAACGCAGATGTGAAAGTAGGCTCACAGAGATTCAGGGAAGGATCTTGTGTCTTTTCTGATGTATACCAAATGAATACACACCATA